>OX336416.1:42792317-43030863 GCA_946903255.1 Schistosoma spindalis | reverse complement strand
ATAACTCTTAAATCCAGCTGAGATCAGTTAGTGATTTAAACTGTGAAAATACTTCAATCTCAGACTCAAAAATATAGCCAAAATTGATGGCTTCACACATTTCACTCTAAAAAATTTTAACAAGTTTACATAAAAATACATGTAGATCTACTTCAACGCGTTTCGCATAGCCATTTAGTGGAAACAATTTTTTAAGGAGGAGGATAGCACCACTGGACCCAATGTAAAAGGAAGTAAATGAGGCATATAATCAGCTGACAAATACTTGATAATCTTGTCTGGAAACAAGAATAAATCGTTGACAAATAGTGCACTGTTTTTCGGATACGTTGTTAGTAGCGCCTATATAATGATAAATAGTTTGACTGTTCTGTCCCTTACTTTGTAATAATCTCATTTAGTATTAGTTTAATTATTTATGATAGTTGACTGTAATTTATGGTTAAAAACCCTGCCGATAAAATAAATAGTAGATAACAAAATGAAATTTTTCAGTTTGAATTCATAGTATATTCATAGTAATAGACAAGTAAGAAATGCGTAGAGTAAAGGAGTGATTTACTTCTTTACTTATCAAGAGGACAGTCAAAGAATTCATTTTGACTAGTGTTTATTCACTAAAACTAGACTAACGAGCAAACTGTTTTTTTATCGTCCAAGTTTTATTTGCTCAAATGTTCTAAGTAGTGTATATTATTATCGTTGACTGATAAATTTTTAATTACTTGGTATCCGTCATATTTGTCTTATAATAAACACTTCACAAACTTTTGCAATTTCGATAGTCTTATTCATTGAAAACCGATAAGTCTATCATTGTTTTAACAGTGTCAATTTCTTTGAGCTGTATGATATTTAAAGTAATAGAGAAGATCTGTAGTTCAAGTATATGTTCATGGAGGTGTTTCATTGTCATATTTATTCTTATTTTAATAGTACCAATCATTAAGCAGAAATTTTATTTATCAAGGTGTATAGCTTATGTAGGTAGAGTGAAAACTAAAAAATGAAATAGATAACTTCAAGGACATACAATAAAAGAACTATTGAAAATAAAAAGACAGTAAGTATGTATTTTGTTTAGATATTGGACTGTTCAATCGTGCACAAAATAGACTCTATAAGGGATAGTACCCATATATTTCAGGACTTCCTGAGAGCTAGTTGTTTTTAGATTATTGAGCTAGAATGTGAATCTTCGTATTTCTAGTTTTAATATATTCATGACATTGTCTAAGATCGGTTCATAGTTTAAACTGTCGTTTAATCAAACGACCCCCATAGACCTATTGTTATAGAAAGTCAAACGTTGATTTTGTCAGTCTTTGTTGAAATGAAGATAAACATCTTCAGAGTTAATGCTGTTGATAGTTATTTAACTGCCACAACGTGAATAAATACAAGGCAAAATATGGACCAGAAACGATTTATGTTCATTTACCAACTTCACTTAAACAATCAGCCAGAAAATCTGGTTGATACTTAAATATTTAAATCAAAACAGAATTTTTAAAACATATTTAGAGACTGATTTGTAGTTGATAATACAAAGCCACAATAACCGGAATAATGAAATTTCAAGTCAGAAGATGGTTTGCTTTTAATAGCTTAATGATGGTCTTAAAAAAACCCTAAATTTAGTGAATAGGAAGCATTTTAAAGTAAACTAAAACGGGTTTTAACCTTTCAAACAAAACTGACTGCAAAAAAGGTAAACTCGAGGAAGTATTCTTACCTCAAAAACATGACTATTATTAATTTTCACATAGCTAATTTACAGTTATCTTGGAATTACAAAAAGATCTTCATTTCTTTACATTTTCTAACCATCTTGTTTTAGATATCTCATATGTCATTCATAGAAAAGTGATCTCACGAATTTTCTAGCAGAATAAATGTTTCTTTTTATTGTTTATCACCATGTAAGTTGCCGCTGATTTTATTTTAGTTAGAAGTGTGGTTTAAGTCTTTTTCTCCATATCCAATTAAAAATAGATAAATTACATACTGATCAATTAAACTTTAGTCAGTATAATTTATATATCATTTGTGATATAGACATTTGTAATTCACCATTGGTAAGCAGGCAAATTAGTCACAAGCGAAAAATAAAATTAACGTTTATTTGACAGTATAATATTTTGGCATAAGTAATTAGCATTTAAAATTTAGCCTACTTATAAGTAGTTCAAATTTACCCCTCCTTTTAGTTGAAAATGTTTTGCAAGTTTCAGACAAATTCCTCATTACAACAACTTAAATCTTGACTCATGGTGAAATTGATATCAATAATAATAGTAGGCAGTTTATTTTTTCAAATTTTATCTTTTTGCACTAACATGAAGGAGTCTTCTAACTACCTGCGGAATCTCCTAACCATTCCATTTCCGATGCAGTGATATGCTTTGGTTCTGATATTTTTAAAGCCCTAAAATTCTACCAATTGCTGAAAAACTAGTCTTTCATATCCAATACTTCTCAAATCTTTTTTAGAAACTGTTATTGTCAATGTATCTTTGATGGTATAACAACTGGCTATCTCGTAAATCAACACACGCAATTCAAAATACGAGTACATTTGTTCGGTAATGGTAAACATCCAACAATTCCTACTTGGACGTATTGGAATCTACTGTTTGGTTTATAAAATGCTGTATTTGATGCTGCTTTATGTTGATCTTTGATATGGTCAGTAGGTTCTTATCCATTGTATGGTTACGCCTTATATAATTTTTACTAATCAGCATTATCGAAGCCGGAATTCCAAGAGACTAAGTTTCATGTATTAAATGTCTGTTTTATCAGGGTTAACGCTATTAAAAGTTCTGGTCTATTTGTACACGCCCAGGGTGTCATAAAGAGGGAATGCTTTTGATTCAAAAGAGATATGCAGACGTTCCGCCTAGTAGTTCACTTCATTTTCCTCTTGTAACTGAGATTATTGTGCGACAATCAGTCTGAAATCATAGTAGTGTCGACCGCTATGCACGATATATTGAATGCAACTTGTAAAATAAACTTTAAGTTACGTGTTTTCTGGGACGAGTAGTTAACCTGTTTGGAACTGATTGTCTTTGTCAACAGTTTTACGACATGTAGGTTGGATGTAAATGTTTCTTTCTACCATAAATAGTAAATGCTCATGAATAAACGAAAATATTTACTCCTATTGCACGAAATATAACTATACTACAATAATAAAACCAGTGACCGAGTTAATTCTTCAAATAGATTGGGTACTCAAATAGTAAGCTATACACAGACTTGATCACGTTATGTCTGACACTCGATTTTTTACCAGGAAAGGATAGAAAGAGTAAATACTGTACAATACTTTGTTCCACACAATTAAAAGTAGTAACTTTCACTGTGTCCAAGGTAGAAATAAATAAGAGCAAAATCAATCATTTATTTCATAGTCGGTGGGCTGAGACAGAAGCATCGGATTTACAAATTTATTTAGGAATGGTTTCAATGACAATGGAAGATCAAACATACATTCACTCCAGGTTTACGATTTCCAAATGTTAAGCTACAGTTCGCGTTATTCTCTTAAACTAAAGGATTAAATAAATAACCCGTTCATGGTGGAAGTGATTGTGAAACTAAAATGAACTTCCGGCTTGCTTTTTAGAAACTTCGCAGAAGGTGCTGTTATTACCGCCCTCTGTAGATAGTTCTACTGTATCATAATTCTGACGACGCAACGGTTTGTAAGGAGATCTGTGAGGACTCACTCATGTTCCATTCTAAATAAACAAATAGTATCGGTTTTGGTCAGAAAGATGTAATAAACCCGCCTTAACCCTGGGGAAGTTGCCTTATAAGGCCAGTAAAATGTCACTGGGCCCTAGCCAAAAAATATGGCAGTTGGGATACTGAATGTCGATCAGTTAACCAATCCTCGTCAAGTTCAAGACAACCAACGAGCATCAATTAATTGAAAGCCATGGACTGGCCCATACAGTGGTGATCTCACTCTCTTTCTCCTACCTGCTCGTACTAATGCATTTTTGTAACAAAGTCCATTGGGTCATACTGTGATCAAAGCATCCATAGTACCTTGATACGACGAAAGGTTGGTGGACCATGGCTGAGTAGTATCAGTAGGTTCGCAGTGGCATTGGGACCTAACCACACAATCCTCAAAGATCAACACGAGACAACTGGGAAAATAGATATTCAACATTTTACGCGCAGAGAAACCCAACTATGTGGAAGACGTGAAGAATTAATTAAATTAGTTCGAGTTGGTCGAATGGCGTGGCTTGGTCTTGCAGGAGTGGTCCTACTTATATAACAGTCTTTTATCTATATTAAATATGTCGTTCTATCTCCAGCCTAAATGTGTTCTTCATCTTATATTGATGATTGTTACACTAATAATGAGATAAGATAGATAACGATGTGACATTCACGTAATATTCTATAGATTATGTAGTGACATCATCACAAATGTAAAATTTTAGGATTAAGTCTATTATTAGAGAAGTACTCATATTATAGTAGACCATAATTCTACAGGTTTAGTGACTTATTTGCCTAGGTTGAGTAAAAACTCAGAGTGGTTATGAAGCTTCCGTGAAGAAGTTAATACAACTTAGCAAACAAGAAAAGAAAATGAAATTCAAAACATGTGCGTAAATGGTCGATAATACCTGAGTAGGGTGCAACTGTTTTGCTCGTGCTAGGCGGATGGTGAGAACGGAGAAATTTTCAAGAAGACTTGCAGTCACATGAAGCCCATCCTTTATGCGTATTTTCGTGGGAAGGTTGCTGTATAATAATAAATGTCGGACGAGAAATGGGGTTTCCTATACTTTTGTATTAGTCGTAGATACTTTGTTGCGAGGGTTGTTTAGATGCGAGCCTCGAGCAAGTATTCTATTACAAGTGGAGTCAGCAAGATTTTTGAGTAACTGGAGACATAAAACCAAATTAGTCCTAAATCTTCATTTTAAGAGGGTTTCAAGTTCTAGGATACGACATCGAGAGTGATAGTCAATGAGTGAATCAATTTTAAGCCTTTTGTTAGTGACATTGCGTTACGCTTCTTCCAATTTCACTACATCCAGAAGATGTAAATTGAAGAATAAGGACAAACAGTATACAACGTTTAGTCATACTCATATCTTGCAAAGCACAATATCAGGTTTTTTTCGCAAGACGTTACGGATAATGAAGCCCAGTAATTTAGCATCTTAAATGATTTAGTGGAGATATGTTTTGAGAATGCACTTGGTACTTGATTGATGAGATCACTAACCTCACCTGTCATTTCTGTGGTCAATGTACCCACTACATAAGCATACTTGGCTGCTTGTGAGCGTATTTTATGGGCTAAATATAAAGTTCCTACCTAGACAAACAAATTATAGGACTATTTATACCATATGGAGGTAGTATTATCTCATATGTTAAAATAATGGTTGTTATGGTACTGTGGTGTTTGAATGAACTAATGATTGCTTTGTACTTGTTGAATGTGTCGTGACCTAATTTTGTCAAAAGAACGCGATTGGTTCAATGAAAACAAATATTTTTATAACCAATTGTACCAGTGACTGTTTTACTGTGCTCGTTTGTTTAACTGTGCTAATAACAGCCATATTGGTGTTCCATTGTACTCCATTACTTCTACGCGGTTTGTGACTACGCACGTACCTTTCCTTGCCGATCGCATTTGTACTCCTTTGGCACGATCTCGGTATTCTTTCGATACCACGAGATCGCCAGCAAATATATTTCAGCTACCACTATTATCGGCCTTCTGATATTGGTCTACGAGGATCTTATTGGTTAATTGGCACGTAGTCTTGTTGCGGTGTTCATAGTCAAGCTCAACTCGACACCACGCAACAAATGCTTGATTTCGAATTCTAAATACAATACACTCCTTAGTGCTTCTTTAGTACTTCTTGATTCAATTGCGTTATTTCTGGGATTATTAGTTCATACTATAATTCAATTACTCCTAATTATCATAGGTACGTTCAATATGTCTGAAATTAATGGAGAAACTGTTAACAGTAGCCTCTATTTCCATGGCTTCAGTTGAATTTGTAAGCCAGTTTGTCACTTTTGTTATTAACGATTCTTGGCAAACTGTTCTATAATCTGTATAACATAGAAACGGTCTAGCTTGAGAAATAGTTTGGCCAGGTTTTGGTAACATATTACTGGCTTTAAATATGCCATCCTAAATCAACATCTGGGAGCAGTTCCTTCATTCACCCTTTTATCCCACGAATGATGCCACTTGTTTAGTACGAGTTCACAGAAGACCAGCTCATAAAACATCCAGACTTCAAAACAAACCCTAACCGGCCAGAAACCTGGGAAGTGACGAGATGTAATTATTTTCAACTAATAGATTTCTGAACTTAGCAAGACGTCCTCTTTTGATAGAATACGAAAGAGATCTCATTGAAATTGATGTTATTACTTTAGATGTTAGGTTGTGTAGGCAATTATATTCCTTGAAAAGAGCGAAGTGATGGTGGCTTAAGCTGACTTCTTTAAGAAAGAATTCGATACTCAGATGCCATAGGTATTCAGAATTTGACTACACGTTTACACGTAACACCTTTATAGTCAAAGTATACCAACACGGTCGAGTCCGAAGTCATTAATGAAGGGGTTCGAAGATGTATTTATAAGACCGTCGATATGTCGAGAAGCGTTTAGTCTAAGCTGGCTGGCAGTTGCGAATGATACGTGGCACGGTGTACCCACTCGTGACTTAGTATGGATGAGTGACCGAGGATTTTCTACTAGTGTGTCCAGTAAAATTAATAAGGCCAGCATCCATGTTGAAGACTCACAAATATTTGTTCTGGGTATTTATTTAACTCTATCATATTGGGTGCGTGGTGGATCACAGTAAAGGAACTTATTTACGATATAGAAAATTCATAGTTACTAATGACATGCCGAAAAAATACCACGACAAACTGAAGTGACTCTTTATGAGTAAAAGAACATGGAAACAAGCAACGAAACAAAATGGTATGTTAGACAAGATGAGGATTTTCGGGGATGAATGTCACATTTCAGCTCCTTCTGAGATAAAAACCACACATTAATTCAGTTTATCACCGAAGGTTTCTATGAGCGTCATGGCACCAACGGTGAGGTGAGAATGATAAAGCTGGTAGTGTTATTAAATAATAATCCAGGCCAAAACTCCTACGTAGTGTAGGATGGCCCAAAAGGGTGCTATAACACAATTATAATCTTCAGTCACAAACCGTGGTCAATAAGGTAGAAGAACAGACGATGGAGACAGTGTTGATTTTTAATACAGAGGTGGTGTGTAAATGTACTAACGCAACCTTAAGGACTAAATATATCTTACTATGATTTTCCAATTTCTTTTTTCTCTATTAGGGTTAATATACCTAGGTTCCTGCCTGGAGGTGTCGATGATCCACCGCTACTAGACACAGAAGCTCGTTGAGTGGAAGCTTCTTTCATTCCGTCCATAACGATTTTGAACCATTTGAACCGAATAATTATATCCGTCTTTACAATTGATACAGAGAAACAATAAATAATATTATATTTCTGCCACAGCAGGTGTTGAGTAGTAGTGCAATTACATATTAATTGCTACTAATAAAGAAAAATGTGGTCTTTATTTTGTTTCTGCAAGAATCACTGATTATTCATGTCACAATAGGTGTTACTTTTTGGTTATCTCACCCATTATTACACAATATCCTTATGAAAAGGTTACCACAAAAAGAGACAGTAAACAAAATGGAACCCTTCTCCATAGCAGAAATACCAAGGAAGAAACAGTTCGCAATATCTGCTAACACGGTTTGAAAGTTGAATGTTGTTTATTGATCAATGAGCTCTCCGTTTAAATTGTTTCGGACGTTAGTTATAGCAATGCTTAAGTCCTTGACCTGATTTCTTAGTATCAAAGATGAGAGTCGTTTTTAGCACAATATTGTTTTTGTTTGTAAGCCTGGATATTGCCGTATGTAACTCAGAAGTGGATGATGATTCATCTACAAGAACTGCGCTGCAGCTGCGTGATAGTGTGGAGTTTTCTTACTCGATATCAAATTCCTTTTTGGATCTTATTCGTGGTCAGAAACCACCAACAGCTGTCTTTAAAACCCTTGTCAATATTCAAAGTGCGTTTTTTTTGACGTTTTAATCATCTCTCACTTTTAGCTTCTCACCACTCAAGACTCGCATATAGAAGCATTGAACCCGTGAGTTGCTGTTTCTGTCTTTGTTTTACGTTATGATTTGATTTTTGCAAAATGCACCGTATTTTGTCATAGCTTTACCGTTTTAAACTTGCTCGTGTTCCACATGTTCACCCACTGGCCACTTGTTTAGGCCGTCTTAGAGAAGCAACTAGTTTCCCCGCTCCATGCAGGTTTTCCCGCACAATGGTAGAATCTTGTGATTAACTGCTGAGGGGATTCATGTAAGCACCTTGAAATAAATATTTCGTGAAAAGGGTAAACAAAGCATGGTAGAAAATGGCTAACGTATGTCTTTAAACTCATGTATTCTCAACAAAATCTGAATATTAATAATGTTAATTGCTAGTTGTATGTGTACATATTCAAAATTTACTTGAGCTTATAATTACTGAAAGTTATTTCCTTTATAGGGGTTTATTCTTTAAGAAAGATAAATAAGTAGTTCATTTCATCTCACAATAGGCTAACAACCATCCCGCTTTACACCATCTGATTTTTCAGCCACTTGAAAGTACTTCAGTTATTCACTCCCAAAGAAATGTCAAGAGTCTGAGCGTTTGTTTTCCTCTGAAATGGTGTTGCCACAATGTATTCTTAAGGTGTGTCCGAACATCGCGTTATAAGTAAGCAGTGTGAAATATGTAAACATCAGTCGAACTTATATATAGACTGCCACAGCTTTTAAGAGAATCCAGGGCACTTCTGTTATATAATAAATGGAGCTCACAGCCAAAGTATTCAGATTTCAGTTTACGAGAAAAGTAATAGTCATAAACAACGTCAGACTGAGTACATATGTTCATCCCATAAGGTTACCGTAGTGGAACGGATTCATTGAGATACAATAGTACTGATGACAGTAAAAAATGATTAGGTGTAGAGATGATTTTAGAAGTGATTCAAGAAACAGAAGGCCTAGAATAATTGCATAACTCAGGGTGTAAGGAAAAGGAGAGTAAATGCATCTGTCCCATCGCTCAAAATCGTTTGCAATGGCGCAGGTGCATCCACTCTTTGTGTCCTCTCAAACTCTAATCTCCTGAATTCTTCATGTCCTTTATTTTCTTTCCAAATTCATTCCACTGGATTATATTCCTTGAATAACATCATCAAACCCTAATGTTCCTCATTACTACTTATACTTTCACTACCTCTACCACTATGGGATTTGAATCGATAACTACATCTCTGTGCTAATGTGGTGTGGCAATTCGAACTGATGTACGTACGTACGAAGTTCCACGTTGTTACTGACTGACCCATAGCTACCGAATTCAGACCACGTCATCTATGGGTTCGAATTACTAGCCTCAATGGCAGCGCGGACGTCAATTAGGTAGTCCGAGGCTACAAATATGACTTAGATCGATTGTCAGTGACTTCATGAACTGATGGTATTGTTTCACTTGTTCCTAGCCTTTGGCCAATATGCTTACATAACATCAAACTTCGTGCATCGATGTTGGAAAGTGTTTGTGCATGCTCAGCACATTTTCTAGCCGTAGTTGCCAAAAATCCACTGTATTGTCAAATGATATGCTACGTCTAGTACCTTCCATTTCATCTCACGATAGCTCACCCATTGGCCCCAACATACGTAAGGGACTCTTCAAAGATGCCTATAATCAAATACTTGTAACGTCGGAGTAATTTTTATGTCTTGCAGAAATAAAGATCGCGAAATGGTTCAGAGTACACACATCTTTTAGTTTTAAGATAGATATGTTTCCTACTTCACAAAAACTTCTTCGCTTACTTAGGGAATGTATTTTTCCAAAGTTTGCAAAATTTCAGTAGTTCCCTTTGTAAAGCTATCGATAACCTGGGAATAGAGTAAATATGGTTCCTTTTTAAGTTGATCGATTAGAGGGCGAGTATACTGCGCGGCAGTTCGTTCTGTTCTACTTTACGGCTACGAAGCGTGGTCATTAAGATTAGAAGATACACATAAGTCACTAGTACTTGATCACAGATGTCTTAGAAATATTGCTGGCATCTGCTGCGATCACCGAGTAAGTAATAGTGAGGTTAGATGCAGGGTATTAAGGAATGATGGTAAATCAGTTGATTAGGTTGTGAATCTTCATCGACTGAGATGGATGAGCCACGTGTTGCGTATGCCTGAACACAGATTACCACGACGCGCAATACTGACTAGTGTTGGAGACGGATGGTCTGAGTCGTGCTAGTAGATGCAGACTACTTGATTGGGGTCCGCGTGACTATCGTAACCAATTGTTGGAGACTCTGGATGACATGGCTGAGAATCGATCATAATGGTGTTGGTGTATACACTTTTTGTTTCCCACTAAACCGTGAGATTAAAATTACTTAATACCTTTCTTTCTGAGAACTAATTCTTTATCTCTGCATTATATCCTTATATGCTATCTTTATCTACATATATTGCTACTATAGAAGTGATTTTATTGTACTAATGAGATATGAGAACTTGGATCGATGCATATATATGCCTGGTCCTAAATCGTGGATGACTGACCGACTTATTTTTCGTAGTACTGTACTTTCTAGGTTTTACAAATGCTTGAGATTCTTATGTTAAAAAGTACGTCATACTTTAGAAACTTAGTGAATAAACAATTTTATATGTTTATATGTAACCACATACTTTTCTATTCAGGTTGTAACGACATACTTGGGATATGGCATATGTCTTGTTGTCGGTTTTCTATTTGCTATTTTTATGCCCCTTGTTGGAATCGTTTTCTTCTGTGCTCGGTGCTGTGGAAAATGTGGTGGACGTGTACAATTTGTAGATTCCAAACACGATCCCTGCAAACGAGTTGTATACACAGTCTTACTAGTCTTAATTGTGACGTTCCAATTGTAAGTTAGATTAACCCATTCAGAGCAATATATTAATATTACTGCCATGCTTGCTTTTCTTTAAGTTAATGTACGTTGTGGATGTTTGCCTAAGAGCCTTTATCATATTTTGGATAGTGACTTTACGTTAAATTCTCTATTTTTATCTCCAATAAGATTCATTATTTAAAAAATCTTAATTGTGAATATTATCGTCACCAAAGTTTAAGTATTCGAAGCCTTCCATAAGCGATTCTAAGTGTAACAAGTACTTGTAAGGTCACGCCCGTGTGACTTTATATGATACTTATAACATACAGTTTCCCTGTTAATATTGCTAGTTCAAGTCCTTTTTATGAACTAACATTCTTAGTTTTTTTACACGTTTCTGTAAGAATAGCTCTGTGAGTAGTTATCTTATCAGTGTTGGAATATTTCCGATCTAAGTGATTATTAACAAAAGTCATCTAAGGCTAATAATAATCAGGAATAACTATTTAAACGTTGTTAGTAATATTGTTGATGTCTCACTAAAACTTCAACCACTTAGAAGTCTGTCATATCCGTTTCTTTGAATTCAAACCTCTTAATAAATACAGATAGTTCGTATTTGTACAGTTTCATAGTCATTCACTTTTTGGTGAACTTAGGTCACTAGTACACAGTATGCTATTGGATAACATAGTTGTACTCCTTTATAGAGTTCGTCAGTCTAGCTACTTAACTTTCTGCCTATCGTTTTGGAGTTTTGGAACTTCCTAGGATTTGAGTGATCAAATAGCCCTGTTGGCCTATTGTTTTACCCTGCGCATATTGGAAACTGTTTCCCCACCTTACTAGTAATTTGATCCTAATATTTTAGTGATAGTCAGTTCATTTTTAGTTACTGCTATTTCCCACAGCAAGCAAACTCTTTAGAGTTCAACTTCATAATGAAATAGTCAAGAATATATTTCAGGAAGAACTAAAGAAGCAGTTATTTATTATTTATTTATTTGAACACATAGATATTGGTACAAGGAGGCACCAATTACATATGCGCCACACAAATCTCATTTGATTTGTGCGAGGGCTCTGATACTGCCCGGGTGCGCAAACCGAAGCAGGTGGTTTTCTTAGGGGGCCACACCCAGTTAGTCAGTTAGTCAACTATGAAAGTGATATCCACCCTGAATTATCTTGGGGTGATATCTGAACAGCAGTGATATCTATCAGCTACTTAAACCATAAGATTAAAAAAAGTTAGTGGATTTCAGCGGCGTCTACTAAACCATAGATGCCTAAAAACTCATCCTGTTTGGCTCTAAACACGAGCAAAACCAACTCAAACGTGGGTTAATAGAAGACTCACTCAGAAATCGTGAGCAGTGGTGGATACTGAAAGCAAAAAAGATAGAAAAGGCAGCGGCGATATACAATAGTAGACAACTGTTCAGACTTATTAAGGAAATGAGCATTAAAAATACGGCTGTTGAGAAAAAGGTCTCGGAAAAAACGTGTCCGTTATTTACTCAATCCAGGAGATTGAACTGATGGACAGAACACTTTGGAACAGTTCAACCGGTCTTCAGTCACTTCAATTACCCACTATCTCCAAGCAACCTGGATAGCGAATCGATTTAAGTGAGGTTGAAATGGCTGTAAGGGAGAACAGCAGGACTTGATGAACTAATCCCCGAGATTTTTAAGGATTGTGGTTCAGTTTTATCAGTTAGATTAACTGCGATCTTAGTTAAAATCTGGGGACTAGGTGTAATCTCATCTGACGGATCTCGATCGCTGATCGTCCCAGTTTATAAGAAAGGACAAAAGATCCTCCTCTGAGTGTATTATGATACTTCAAGATTGGCTTGCGTCATTGCCTAAATTAATGGTAGAGAGGGAAGTAGTTAAACGTATCGACCGCTTGATTTATTTTATGAGTCTCATCAGTCCTGATGGTTTAGTGCCTGGCAAAATCTCGCTAAAACTTCAGAAAGCTGTGCTGGCTATTTCCAACTTGTGGCGTAGGAGAGGTATCCGTCTGCCAACCAAAGGACAAGTTTCCTGCGCATCGGTTTGTTCCATTCTACTAATGTAACTGGTTGATCAACTTATCACACGCCCAACCATTTAATCGTTAGCTGTTAATCTGTGACAAATGAACTGTATCTAAAACATTCACGTCTGTTAGTCTATTCCTTGTTTGAATTTGAGCTGTGTTTTTATAATAGTATAGGCAGACGTTGGTTCCTGATTACTTATTACGATAAAGTAAAAATTCGTCTAACTAAATTGTAAGATATTAAATCGTTGTAAGTGATATTGGGAAATTTGATTTTGCCTTTTTTGTAGTATTTAGCTTAAAGGCCAAAATATCTTTTATTCACACTAAAACGTAAATATTTTTCATCATAATTTTCTGTATGCTCTTTTATGTTCTGAAGGGCTGCTGTTGTTTTGGCTTTCATCAATCACTACTTATTTCATGAAGCTTTGGTCAGCAGAGACCCGCGCATAGGTGCTTTTAGTCAAGCTAACCTTAGCCTTGTTGAATTTGAAGAGGCTCTAAAAGATATGGTACAGGTTCGTTCAACACGAGTATTTTTACACTATCCCGAATTACTGTCATTTGTAATCAAGTTGTGGAACTTTTTCTGTGGTGCTTTAGTGTGGTTCTTTTCTGTTTATTTCTATCCTTGAGACTTTAAAGTTAACTTCATATCTAGTTTATTATTTGCAATCATACTTCCATTTGTAAAATACTGGACTGAATGTTCAAATACTTAATGATCCAAGGACCAAAATTCATATTTTGTTAACCTACTGATTTATGGCAGCAGTGGGTTAAAGTGACTGTATGCTTTGTGTCTGGATATTCATTACTGATTCAAGGTATTCAGATCAGTCTGTGCCACTAATTGCTTTTTCCTTCTCTGAGGAACTCCAAACTTGATCTAGATCGGACAGACAGGATAGCTGGTGCTTGATATGTTTCATATTGTCCTAGATAAGTGTATCACTAAACACTTCTGAATTGTTTTATTATTTCCACTAGTTCTTTCCTCTTGCCATTACATTCGCTCTTATTATCAGTGTTTTTTCTTGTCTCCTTTGACTCAGTTCAGTTTATGATGTGACTTTTTCAACCGCTACACTTTTCTCATTCCCTAAATTATTTTTGTTTCTCAAATTCCTCGACAGTCGTTTGACTCCATTGTTTAACATTTCTCGTGATGTTTCTTTGGGGTCCAGGTTCTCATTTGTCAAAAAATTATCCAATCCTTGTAGACAAACTACTCTGAAAGTTGAATTTGGCAATTGAATAATGGTGTAGTCCTTATACCTAATTAAGTGCGGTCAGTTAAGGCTAACTAAACAAGTCAACATATAGCTTGATGGTCAAAACCATTTCGGAGAACATACTAGTCCCTGTAAACTCTATTGCCGAATGGGAAGCTGACATAATTATGGTTACTAGTAATTTGGTTCAGGTGTGGTTTTGGGTCCTCATTTCTCATAGTTTTACAATTTCCATCTGTAGAAAAGACAAAAGTTGACAAAAACAAACACAAGGTTTCATAAAAATGATGCACACTGAAAGTCATTCTAAATAAAATGTAAAACTTTGATCACTTGAAAAAAAATAAAATCTTTATGTTTATTATCCGTAATGCATGTGACCTATTGTATCGGAAAGGAGCATGTGACGGTGTTTTTTACTTCTGTTTTTTAGATGGCAAAGAATACTTCTTCAACAGATCTTAGTAAACAAAAAGAACGCTTCATGCGAATTGTAGATGGTAGGTTGAATCAATCAATACATCAACTTTACTACTTTCCATTTAATTTAAATACAACTATTCCTGTACATTTTATTTTTCATTTGTATCTTCTCAAGGGTGTTGGGTAGGGAGAAGCATTAAACATGTTAGTGTAGAAAAGGCTCATTAGTTTAAGCATTCAACTTCAAACCAGTAAGTCTGAACCTCACTCAACGTAACGCGGCTTAGAGAACTGAATAGTTTGATTAGCTTTTTCACATGACTTAAAAAAATGCAGATAGTAAATCAATTGCAAATGATAATGAAATAAATAAGTTTGGTTAAGATTCCCTGTAAGGATTGGTAATCTTCAAGCGCATTCGAAGGTTTCGAGATAGGCTATCGGAATAGT
Organism: Schistosoma spindalis; assembly: GCA_946903255.1. NCBI lineage: Eukaryota > Metazoa > Platyhelminthes > Trematoda > Strigeidida > Schistosomatidae > Schistosoma > Schistosoma spindalis. The sequence goes on along the minus strand of OX336416.1, from coordinate 43,015,654 downwards.
GTCTTAGTTTTGAATTAGAGCCAAACGAATATGATTAATCCGTTATCACAAAAAAATCGACGATTGTTTTAATAAGTATGAACACAGTATATTAAAGTTCAATAATATCTAAACTTATGATCGTCATATGCATGTTACGGTATTCTGCTTTTAACTTGCGATTTGCTATTGAATAGATTAAGGAATTGAATTTACTTGTTCGTCATTATTTTTTAAGGTCAAGCTGTTTACAATCATTTTTGTTGTAATCTTATATATGATGTTTTTAGTCTGCGTATCTAAGTTGTGCAGTACTATCAAAACTTTACTTACTTTTCTTTCAGATAGCCTTGTCAGTTTTCAAGAAGATTTTACTAAACTGTCTCAAGCGAATAATGTATCTGATGCAATTTCAGAATTTCAAACAAGTATGTATATTTAATAATTTACTACTGTGTATACATTATGACCTAATTTACGTGTGATATTTTGTTTTTCTGTTCTAAAGCCTTTTGCATTTAGAGTTGAAAATGATAGAGCTTTACATTCAACTTTTTCAAAGGATCCTGACCTTTGTTGCTACCTTGACGTGGTGGTCGGGCTTGCCTATCGTGATGAAGCAACTGAGCTATACTGGCTGGAACAATCGTTCCTCAAGGTCCTACCATGCCAGACAGGTCGGTTGAAGAGCGGTAAGACTAAAAGCAACAAAACCAAGGTCCGAAGGCAAAGTCGTACTGCTGACTGTACAGAGGTGTGACAACAGTAAGGTGTTTCCTTCAGACAACCAGCATAACAGCGATGCTGCCTTCCCAAAAGGAGGGGTGGGGTTAGAAAATGTCGACCCTAAAAATGCACACCTCGCCTTATCCCACGGATATCCGTCTCCGGCGGTAAGGTCTCAACAAGTACGAAGCTAACACCAAAATTACTCATAAAAAGGTCGTGTGTGACCGACCTCAAGCAGCTGTCCCTTGGGCACTGCGGTCACGCTCTCAGGTCCTACTCACTGCCTTCTCGTGGCGTGGGTGTTGTTTACAAAAATGAGAGAACGAAAAGCGAATGTCCGGCGCTTTAACCGGACCCCAAACCAATGGTGCACATGGGCTCCAGTATCCTGAAGGAACAAATGGCGTATGAACCAATCGTTGGTCACCGGCTACCATGGGACTGCATCTCCTCACGATGCTCCACTGCCTTGTGGGTCAGACGTTCAGGTCGAAGGCTCGGGGTGTGGCCCCCTAAGAAAACCACCTGCTTCGGTTTGGGCACCCGGACAGTATCACAGCCCTCACACAAATCATTTGAGATTCGTGTGGCGCATATGTACTTGGTGCCTTCCTGTACCTATACTTATGTGTTAAAATAATAATTATAATAATAGAGGAACCCTTCCACGGTGTGTGCGACCGGGAATTAATAACCGCCCTCACATCTCTAACAGCACTCAAGACCACTATATTTATAAACAGCATCTTTCTTCAGTCCCTATTATTCCTCTTACATCGACTTTCAAATCTAAACTCCCTCTTTCGGCTTCCTCCTCAAGTGTCACCACAGCTAACGACTCTAGCGCGCAAAACACTGTCCCAGGTCTACTGAAACCTCGCTCCAAACTACACATTTGAGCCTTCAACGTACGCACACTATGCCAAATCGGTCAGCAGGCTTCCTTGGCTAAAACCTTAGAATCTCGTACGATTGATGTATGCTGTGTCTCCAAAACACGCATACAGGATCCTAGTGTGGTCATTCACTTGACCTCACCTCGGCAAAACGGAGAGCCAACGAGAGACACCCTCCGTGTATCTGGCGACCCGATGGCTAGTTCTCGTGGACTGGCAGGTGTAGGCATAGCACTAAGCATGAGGGCGGAACAAGCGCTATTAGAGTGGATCCCCGTTAATAGTCGTCTATGCGCTGTTCGGCTAAATGGCTCCGTAAGAACCCCGAAGGATAGGGACACACGTCGTTGCCTTTTCGTCGTTTCTGCCTACGCTCCCACTGACTGCAGTTCGGATGAAGTGAAAGATGAATTTTACAGAAAACTCTCTGAACTTCTTCAGAAAGCTAAACGTTCAGACATAGTACTCGTAGCAGGCGACTTTAATGCCCAGGTAGGTAGCTTAAACGAAACAGAAAGACATTTAGGTGTGTATTTTAGTATTCCGGCACAGAGAACAGATAATGGTGATCGTCTGCTGCAACTTTGCTCAGACAATCGTTTATTTTTAGCAAACACAAATTTTAAGCATAAGGAGAGACATCGTCTAACATGGCGACTCCCTGCACCAAACCAACGATGGACTCAAATAGACCATATTGCCATCAGTCATCGTTGGAGAGGGTCGGTAGAAGATTGTCGCTCATTTTGTAGTACCTGCTTGGACTCCGACCATGCTCTAATACGAGCACGCATCTGCTTGCGCCTCACTGGACGCAAAAGAGCCACACAAAAAAGACTCATTAGAACCTAATTGAGTAATGAGAAAACCAAAAGTAGGTTCCAGGAACAACTGAGGTCACACTTAGTTAGTTCTGAAAACGAGGCTGACCCAGATGTTGCTTGGAAAGTTATACAAGCAGCTGTGGAAACAGCAGTAACATCTACTAGTGATTTAAATCACAGGGTTACAAAGAACCAATGGATTTCTTCAAGGTCTATTGCACTGATAGATTCTCGTAAACTCATCCCATCAGGATCTGAACACGATGAAGAGCGTAAACAAATCAGATCTAGGTTAAGCAAAAGTCTAAGGAACGATCGTGAACAGTGGTCGGCAACGAAAGCAAAAGAGATGGAAAAGGCGGCGGCTATAGGTAACACCAGACAGCTCTTCAGACTCATAAAAGAAACTGGAACTAACAGGTCAGGTGTAAGTGAGACTATCTCGGAAAAAGACAACACTCTCATCTGCTCCCAGTCCAGACGTTTAGAACGATGGGCGGAACACTTTGAGGAGCAGTTCAGCTGGCCTTCAGCTACTCTACAACTACCCACCATTCCCAGACAGTGTGAGTGGAACATTGAAGTAGGTCCTCCAACTCTAGCTGAAGTTCAAAAGGCTATGTTTATCTAAAACGAGGAAAGGCAGCTGGTCCAGATGGATTAGCTCCAGAGGTCTTTAAGGATGGTGGTCCAATTTTAGCGACTAGGTTGACCAATATTTTAGCTAAATTCTGGGAGTTGAACGTAATCCCCTCTGATTGGTCACAATCACTTATCGTCCCAATATATAAGAAAGGGTCAAAATCATCCTGTGACAACCATAGAGGGATTAGTTTAACTAATATAGCATCTAAAATACTAGCCTCGATAGTTATCGGACGCCTAACAAAGCCTCGTGAACTGCAAACACGAGAGAATCAAGCTGGCTTCAGACCTGGTCGTGGATGAATAGACCACATATTCACCATTCGTCAGGTTCTAGAACACAGGCATACTTATCGGCGTCCGACAATAGTGGTCTTCCTTGATTTAAAAGCAGCGTTTGACTCTGTTGACCGAGAGGTTCTGTGGCAGTGTCTGTCATTGAAAGGCGTACCTCAGAAGTACATAAACCTTGTGAAGGCTTTTTACTCGAACACTACTAGTCGAGTGAGAGCTTATGGCGAACTGTCATCTGCTTTCGCTACCTCAAGTGGCATCCGCCAAGGCTGTCCACTTTCTCCATTTTTGTTTAACTTCACCATAGATCTACTGATGGAAATAACGCTCTCATCGACTGAATTCTCAGGTATTGATCTCCTACCAGGAGGTCCACTTATTGACTTAGAATACGCAGATGACATAGTCCTGTTTGGTGAAGACGCAGATAAAATACAGTCTTTTGATAGAACTGAGCAACAATACCTGGATATTTGAGATGTGTTTCTCTCCCTCTAAATGCAAGTTATGACTTCAGAACTGGCCTGCGTCGACACTTAAACAAAGGATAGGGAGGGAAGTAGTTGAACGCGTTGATAACATCAATTATCTTGGAAGTCTGATCAACCCTAATGGGTTGGTGTCTGAGGAAATCTCTCCACGGATTCAGAATGCTCGTTTGGCTTTCGCCAACTTACGTCACCTACGACGAAGGCGAGATATCCGTCTATGAATTAATGGACGAGTATACTGCGCGGTAGTTCGTTCTGTTCTACTTTACGGCTGCGAAACGTGGTCGTTAAGAGTAGAAGATACTCGTAAGTCACTAGTACTTGATCACAGATGTCTTAGAAATATTGCTGGCATCTGCTGCGATCACTGAGTAAGTAATAGTGAGGTTAGACGCAGGGTATTAAGGAATGATGGTAAATCAGTTGATTAGGTTGTGAATCTTCATCGACTGAGATGGATGAGCCACGTGTTGCGTATGCCTGAACACCGATTACCACGACGCGCAATGCTAACCGGTGTTACGGATGATTGGAAGGAAGTTAGGGGCGGCCAAACCAAAACGTGGCATCAGTGCTTGAAGTCACTAACTTCTAGTCTGAGCCATGTTGGTAGATGCAGACTGCCTGGTTGGGTTCCGCGTGACTATCGTAACCAATAGTTAGAGACTATTGGTGACATGGCTCAGAATCGATCACAGTGGCGTCGGTGTATACACTCTCTGTCTTCATTTAAACTAAGAGATTAAAATCGCTTCAAATCTTTCTTTCTACGAACTAATTCTTTATTCCTGTACTATCTCCTTATACACACTCTTTCTTCTATATATTACCACCACTGGATTAACTACTTCTATGAATCCGGTGTTCATCTTGTTGTGCTAATGCGATATGGCAACTTGGACCGATGCATATATGTGCCTGGTCCTACGTTGCAGCTGACTGACTGACTTTTCAAAGTATAATTACAAAGGTTTGGGCATAAGTGTTAACTTCATCACAACGGTACTAGAAGAAACAAACGATGTAAATCTCTGTCACAATGCTTTTGTGTTAATAAATGGTAATGATATTTGCACATTGATAATTGATCAGCATCAAATAATTTCTCTAAAAATCTCCAGACGTCTTTAATTACAGCTCTTAAAATTATGGTTCGTAAAGGTGACAGGAACAATAGTAGTTAGTTAATATATTACTCAGTGGGTCAGAAATCGACAAATGCTCACAAATTTCTAAGTTATATTCACCTAGAATCTAGGTAAATGCGCCAATATTAGACCCCGGACAACGCTGCAGTTAAGCACTATGTCAGATGATAAGGCTCCTACCTTTATCACTTCGAAACACATTGATCCCAACAGTGTAACAAATTGTGACATAGAAATAGAAATGAAACTATAAAATTTTTCGGACGTCCAAGGAGTGATTTTATATGCTAAGGGTATGTATTTTAATGTAGTTAGGTATAAAATATTTTTTTGGACACAAGATTAAGACATCAATCCATGGAGTTTTTCGCTGTCAAAGCAGTTCTTGTAAACGAATGAAGGCTTTCCGTTCCAAGTCGTTGGAATAACAGTTCAGTTGCTTGTTGAGGACGTTAATTAGTGACCTCGAGAAATCATAGTCACATAACCTGTTTCGAAAATTGGGCATTGCGTTCACATCTTACTTATACACTTGGCGTTCCTCTTTGGATGTTTTTGTTTTTGGTGTGATGGCAGTAAACATGTTAGTTCGAAAAATGACCTATTAATCTAGGCTGTTTGTTGATATCACTAGTTATACAGTTATCAATGTATGCTAATATTTACTTATTTTCAAATCAATTTTGCATATGATTAGCAATACAAAGCAATTCATAGATTTCTATTCCATACTCATGAATTTTTCCTAATCGTATTCACTGTTTCTTATTTACAAGCCGCACGAGCTTTCCTTCCTGGATCTGAGGCAATCGCACAAATAAGTTACTTTAACCATTCACTTTACGAGGTGATCTCTGAATTACCTACAATTCGTCAGCGTTTAACTGATACGTTAAATACAGGTTGTCCCATTGATAAGATCATTGAATGCCGAGAATTGATGGGGCTGGCCAACAATCAGTTAAAAGTTCGTGTTTCACCAAGTATGGTAAGTAATGATTTCATGGATTACATTTTTGTTTTTAGGTTACAAGTTGTGTTTTCAAATGATCTATCATTGCTCACTCATTGTTGAAAAATCTCTATTTTTCACCATAGTTCAGACATAAACAGTTTGGCTTTAAAGATCTCCGCCTTCAACTGACTGAGTAGAAATTTGATTTTGAATCTACATAAAAATATAGTCTAAACACAAACTCCCTTCAACTTGACATTTAATCAGTCTTCTTTTTATGAGGGAATTCGCTGGTTGCTACCATTTTTGCCAACGTTTCAAAAGCTTTCACCTGTTTTACTTCATGTAAAAATCGTATAAAGTATTTTATAGAAAAACATTTAATGAGGCTTAGAGAAAAATAGATGAATAGCATTAAAATGTATTCAAGTCTAATACATTCATTAGTGTATTTTTGACATTCTAACACTATCTAATTTCTAAGAAATATGTGTAGATTTCGTTCATTAATCGTAGTGATATTATTTTTTTAAAAAAGTTATATGCATTTTTCTGATTGTAGTTCCAACTAGACGAAATGACTTCTATTTCTAATCAAATTCAACGGCATCTTCCTGATGTTGACTATCTCAATGAAGTAAGGGTTATTAATTTTATTTCATTTCATTATTAATAATTATTTAAAAAATTATGTTTTCGGATATTACTTACATGATTAAATTACTTGGTACATTTTTTTAACAAACTTAAAGTTTCGATATTGAATTATTGCATATACACTTTTTCTACATCCCCCTCCCAGTATCTCAGTATGTTTGTAACAATTCAACAGAACATCTATTTTGAATTTATCATGAATGGATCAGTGCTAGACCACTATTGAAAAACTGAAAGCGCTGGACGACCGCTTCGTCCTAGTATGGGACTCCTCAGCTGTGTGCGTCCATGATCCCGCGCTCGGGGCTTGAACCCAGAACCTTAGGTCTCGCGCAAGAACGCTTAACCTATAGACCACTGAGCCAGCATTCACCGGTGTTAATGTCTAACTTCAACCAATCCACGATATTGCGCGACTGTTCACTATTGGTTTCAGTGAGTAACTGCCTCACAACAGACACTGTCGAACTCTAATGGCCACGGCATCTCACTAGAACTCCAGGAAATTCATTTTGTAGCCAGTCACTAGTGAGCACATGATAATTATCAGCATTAGTGTTTTAGATTAGGATCTAATAACAAACAAGTTTTGGCTTGTTAAAACGGAGAGCGCAGTTATGTGAGTGGCTTTTGAATAAACTAAGACTTGATTACTAGGCCTAATTCTTGTCCATCATATCGTATTATCATATATTATAAACCGTGCCTATTTAAACTCGTACAATAATTTGCATTATGATTAATTGTAACATCAATCCACATCATATAAAATTAGCATCTACAATTTCTGCACTATACACTTGTGGTTTGATAAATTATATCTTTTCTTAAAATATTCCGAAAACAATTTTTGATATCGCCTTGTCATCTAAATCTGATCGCAAAACGGGATCAGCCTGAAAACTAGGATCATGAATAAATGAAGTCAAGTTAAACAATAAATTCCTTTTGGCCTATTGGTGGTATTTATGACATAGCTTGCCAATTGATCAACTTTCCTCTTACGAAACATATATTTCAAATCAGTAATGAAAGCACATATGTTCTTGTAATCCATTTTAAACCATCATTTGTGTAAGGCCTGGTGATACTATTGTCTATGTATTTTAGTCCCACAGGGTTTAAACTTGGAACTGAGTAGCTACATCGACGGCCTACCTGAATATCTGGGCTACCTGTTTTTGCCATCTAAATATTTCAACAAGTTATCTGCTTTTTTAATTTTTTTAACACCTCATTATGTCTACCAATTACATAACCTATAGAGACGCGTTTATGAGAAACTTACGAACTTTCGCTGCACAGTTTTCAAAAAAGTACGATAAGAGACACCGTTGTGGTTTGCAATATGCATTGAAGAGAATGAACATTAATCTTATGTCGATTCCCGAGCTACTAAATACTAACTGCCCATCACTAATTAGCAGGGTGGACTATTTTCAATTCCTACTAAGTCAAAACATGTATCGTAATTGTGTTGTCATTACAATTCAAGAATCTTGGTTAAAATCATTTACGTGGCGATTGTTTAGTATCACTACATGATTTCAACATCTATGGTCAGGATCGATCCAACAATAAAAAGAGGTATGGCGGCGGTGTAAACATGAACTGGTGTCGATCTACTTTCGCATGTTTCAAGTTTCCAAATGACTTTATCGTCCAAAACACCTGAATAAGTACAAATATGTTTATGTTACCAATATTTACGTGACTCCAGACTGCGCATCATCTGCGCTATCTGTTTTCGCTGATGAATTTGCTGTTACTGCCTTCAGTGTTTCACTTCCAATTGTATATGGTGATTTCAATCCATATGACTGTAGCTTCCTTGCATCACTAGGTCACCAAAATGTAATAGATTTTCCTACTCGTTTGGATGCTCATTTAGACTGCGTTTTCATTAATGTGACTCGTAAACGTGCTCCATTGTCTAGCTCGGATCACTGTATCATTCATGTTCTACTTAAAGTATATGGAAAACATGGAAAGAATACACTCTTACATCAGACCAAGAAAGTCAAATATAGGAATTACTCAGCAGAAAATATTCAAAATTTGAGAAATATGTTTCGTACGACTACCTGGGACTTGTTTACAGATGACTCACTGGAAAACACTACTGATATTATCACTTGTTATCTTAAATTCTGTTTTGATATTTACCATCCCGCAGACCATTTTTAAAAGTCTTGATCGACTTACATCTCCACAAGTAAATCGACTACGGAGAGTAAAAAAAACAATGTACAAGAAGAGAAACTATTGAAGTTCGTAAGCTAAATGGTCTAATAAACCTAGAGATTAGACGTTTCAACTCTATCTTTCTCAACTAGTCTCATACCGAAAATGTAGAGAAAGATAAATATAATCCTTATACTCAAGAAAGTATCTAGTGATAAGACCCGTAGCAATAACTTCGCCTTTCCTCAAAACAATGGAAAAATTATTGATACTCTCACCTCAGCCTCCAATAAAAGAGCACATTGTTCCGTATCAGTTTGCTTACAAATGCAAATGAAGCGCCTTAGATGCCGTTGCTGTTCTGCATCACAATATAATGTTCAGCTTGGAAAAGGGTAAGAAGTATGTTCGATGCGCTTTTCTGGACTATACTTCTGCTTTTGATTCTATTCCACCACAGCTTTGTCTTAACAAGTTAATCAGCGTCACCACTGACAGCTCGATAACCAATTGGATATGTTCCTACGTCTCTGGAAGAGAACAGTACACTGTGTTTGGAGGAAAGTGTTCAGCGTCTCTACTGTCTCATGAAAATGTGCCACAAGGATCTGTTCTGCAATTGGAGACTCTTTGATAAATTGTGTCGAAGGTCAATTATCTTAGTGTTACTTTTTCCTCTGACCTCTCTTGGTCTTCTCATGTTTTAGCGTTGTCGAAGAAAGTTTTCTGTCCGACTTACCATATAAAGAAGCTGCACGCTTTTAGGATTACATTTACTCTTAAAATTTGTCAATTCCTGCATATTACCTATTATTCTTCTTGACTGTTTTCCATTATTCTTTCCCTGGCTTTTGAGAAAAGACTTTGCTGTATTGCAGAGAGTGCTGAAAGAAGTTAGCAAGGTATTTGGTGAATCTTTAGAGGTCATTATTAATATGGTTGTGGATAGACATCTAAAGTCTTGCAAACTCCTGGCAGGTGTTATCACGTACTAATCATCTTCATTCATATCTTTCTCCTTGTATATCTTCTGGTAGAACGAGACGTAAAGTCATTAGAATTCATGCACGCAAGCAAAGGTATAAAAGTTCCATAAAACCTTACCTTGCAAATATACTTTGTGACGAACAGGTTGTTAGAGTTAACCGACCATTGCTGCTACCTTGACGTGGGCGTCGGGCTTTCCTATCTTGATGAAGTAACTCAGCTATACTGGCCGGAACAATCGTCCCTCAATGTCCTACCATTCCAGACAGCTCGGTTGAAGAGCGGTTAGACTAAAAGCAACAAATCGAAGGTCCGAGGGCGAAGTCGTACTGTTGGCTGTACAGAGGTGTGACAGCAGTAAGATGTTTCCTTCAGACAACCAGCATAACAGCGATGCTGCCTTTCCACAAGGAGGGGTTGGGCTAGAAAACGTCAACTCTAAAAATGCACAATTCACCGTATCCCACGGATATCGGTCTCAACAAGGACGGACCTCACACGAAAATTACTCATAAAAAGGTGTGTGATCGACCTCAAGCAGTTGTCGCTTGGGAATTGCGATCATGCTCTCAGGTCACTATGACCACCTTTAATCCAGTTTCGTTTTCAGGTACATCTAGAAGAACCCTTCCACGGTGTGGGCAACCGGGAAGTGATAACCGCGCTCATACCTCTAACAACACTCAAGACTGAAATTTCTATATTGTACCAAAATATAATACTGAATAAAGCCATTAATAATAATAATATTGTCATGGGCTTCATCATTTTGACAACTGCTCAAATTTATCAACTTGGTCTGATTTCGCAGTATGTGTTACTCAATGTTTTATGTTTTGACTATCATGAAGTCCCCTGACATCTTCATTCTAGCATGCTTTTATAATTATTCAGTAAGTTTCTTTTAGTTAGTAATTCCTTTTTTCTTAATTTCTTTCAATGTTATCTAGTTCAATGAAACTATCAACAATCTGGCCATAAATGTGAAGCGTTCCATTAGTGGTGATTTGGATCGTAAGTCCTCAATCATTAGTTTGTAGCCTACTTTTATTTTTATTGTGTAGTATTTTCTTCAAGGCGAATAGTTTGTGCTTTGTTTTATCGTCTAGTTATTTGTTTTCTTATGAAACAGTAATGAATGGTTTTATAATATTGTTGATGAATTACTTCGAGTTTATGGGTTGGAGTTTGATTCTAGTAAATTCAGAGATTGTTATTTGTTAAATAGTTCTACAGTGGGTCATAGGCTCTTGCTGATAGAAATGCCATATGTAAAAAAACAGTTGTCCTGATCCCTGACTTCCACCGATAGCTAGACGGATATAAACTAGTAATAAGGCATTGTCGTACGTTATGATAGACGTTGATTGTGTGTTAAAAATTTGATAACGAGAATCGCGTACCGAATAATTTACAATACTGAATCATCCTTACCTATACATTCAAGCTTTGAAACGCTTTTCGTTAAGATATGTTGATGAAGCGGTCGCTTCTGTACCGATCTAGATGTTTCTACAACTTGGACCGATGCATATATATGCCTGGTCCTACGTTGTAGCTGACTGACTGATTTAAGCGAAATCAGTTACAGTTAAATTGTGACTTTTTAGACATGTCAGTTTTTTACGACTGTTTATCACGAGAATTGTTGGCATTTCCTTACACATTAACCGCATCAATATTTCTCAATTACTTTGTATTTCTATGTTTAGTAGATTACTTTTTTTGTTAGCACATTTAACGTTATCCTACTGCATGAGGTTTATATTATAAATTTGTGCAGGTGTTGTACGCGATCACCGAAATCATTTTCCTTTCATAGAGAAAACTATCTTCCTACCATATGTTATATGTAAAATGTTTCAAATTATTTATTATTATTTATTCGAACACAGAATTTGGTACAAGGGGGCACCAGATACATACATACACACAAATCTCATTGGATTTGTCTGAGGGCTGTGATACTGCCCGGGCGCCCAAACCGAAGCAGTTTGTCATTAATATGTTCTAAAAATGTTCTTGATTTTCTTGTATACTAACAGTTTACTTAACATTTCAAATACTGTTAACAATTAATACAGACTTCTGCTGTAGTACCGTGCTAATTTTAACACGAATAATAGTTTAGACAAATAAATACACTAATAGAATACTTCAGATCGTCGATGTGTTTATATCGTATATTAAAGGTTTGATTATATATATTGCATCTGTGCATTACGTGTTTATACTAGAAATACGGTTCATCGTTCTGTACAACCAGTTTTTTTCTTAAATGGTAATACCTTTTATGACAGGTGACCTATTTTACTTTCCCCATATACCTGTATTGTAGTTTATTTTGCTTAATATTTTCATCTATAGAATTCAATTATTCTGTTTGGGTACGTTCCCGTCATACTTACATAACATTGATTTTTCATAGGTGCCTGGAACGATTTAGCTCAGTCTCCAAAGACACGAGAGAAACTAGCTAGTGTATTCGAACATATTATGGTTAATGTAAGCACCACTTTAAAATTTATTCGTGATCGAATTTCATTGGAGATTAATGAAGAAGTAAATGATCATTATTTACGGTTAGTGTGAATTTTATCCTAGTTACATGTATTTTTGTTGAAGTTTCTTTTAAAAATTTACAGTCGAAATCATGCTGCTTACGTTGTTTATAGAATGAGTGATTGACATGCTTTGGCGAATTATATATTTACGTTTGTCTAACTGACGAAGTAATGCAATAAATGCTTCTAACAGATTTTTAGGCTACTATAAACTCATTACTGCTAACGAGTTAACGATACTTTATTATATCATGTTTATATGTCTTATATGCTGGGAGTCGACACTATATGTTCTTCTGGTAGTAATGCTAGTTTCAAGAGGAACCACCTAACTACACATTGCTTGTTTCATATTTCTAGCTGTTTTTCTGACAGCTATTCGATCGACCAATATTTACATTATAAAATTACATAGAACCATTATCCTTATTGTATGTATGCGAAATTTGTAAGACTACAAACACATGTTTCATTGAAACTACCGTAAAGATCTTGTCGAATTTGAAAAATTTATTAAATCATCCTTGCTTCCTAATCCCATCCGTTGCTGCTACCTTGACGTGGGCGTCGGGCTTTCCTATCTTGATGAAGTAACTCAGCTATACTGGCCGGAACAATCGTCCCTCAATGTCCTACCATTCCAGACAGCTCGGTTGAAGAGCGGTTAGACTAAAAGCAACAAATCGAAGGTCCGAGGGCGAAGTCGTACTGTTGGCTGTACAGAGGTGTGACAGCAGTAAGATGTTTCCTTCAGACAACCAGCATAACAGCGATGCTGCCTTTCCACAAGGAGGGGTTGGGCTAGAAAACGTCAACTCTAAAAATGCACAATTCACCTTATCCCAAAGAATGTCTTGTTTGACAACCTCAAGCAGTTGTATCTTGGGTCACTAAGACCAAACTCGTCTATCAACTCTAAGCTTCCTCCACAGGTGTTACCATGGCCAACGATTCGTGCACGAAACACTGCTACAGGTCTACTGAAACTTCAGTCCAAACTTCACATTGAAGCCCTGTGTGAAATCGGCCAGCAGGCTTCCTTAGCTGAATGCCTAGGATCTCGTACGGTTGATGTAGGCTGTGTCTCCGAAGCAAACGTACAGGATCCTAGTGTATTCATTTACTTGACCTCACCTCGGCAAATCGGAGAGCCGACTAGATACACCCTCCACGTATTTGGCGCCCCGATGGCTAGTTCTTGTGGACTGGCAGTCGTAGGCATAGAATTAAGTACGAAGGCAGAACAATCACTATTGGAATAGATCCCTGTTAACAGTTATCTATGTGCTGTTCGGCTAAGCGGCTTCGTAAGAATTTGGAAGGACAGGTACACACGTTGTTGCCCTTCCGTCATTTTACAGAAAGCTTTCTGAACTTCTTCAAAAAGCTAAACTCAGACGTAGTACTCATAGCAGCTGACTTTAATACTGAAGTAGGCAGCTTAAACCAAACAAAAAGACATTTAATTTGGTATTTTATTATTCCGGTTCAGCAAAGAAATAATAGTCACCATCTGCTGCAACTATGCTCAGAAAAGCGTTTCTTTCTGACAAGCACTAATTTTAAGTATAAGCAGAGGCATCGTCTAACATGAAAACCCTGTACATCAAACCAACGATAGACTCAAATAGACCATATTGTCATCAGTCATCGTTGGAGAGGCTCGATAGTACACTTTAAGGAGCTGTTCAGCTGGCCTTCAGCGCCTTTACAACTACCCACCATTCCCAAACAGCCTGGATGAAACATTGAAGTAGGTCCACCAACTCTAGCTGAAGTTCAAAAGGATATAGTTAATCTAAAACGTGGAAGAGCAGGTGGTCCAGATGGATTGGCTCCAGAGGTCGCTAAGTATAGTGGTCCAATTTTAGCGATTAGGTTGACTAATATGTTAACTCAAACCTGGGAGTTGGACGTAATCCTATCTCACTGGTCGAAATCACGAATTGTCCCAATCTATAACAAGAGGTCGAAATCATCCTGTGATAACCATAGACGGATTATTTTGGCTAATATAGCATCTATAACACTAGCTTCAATAATTATTTGACGCCTAACAAAGTCTCGTGAACTGCAAATACGGGAGAATCAAGCTGGCTTCAGACCTGGTCGTAGATGCATCGACCATTTATTCACCATTCGTCTGATTTTAGAACTCAGGTATGCTTTCCTGCGTCCGACAATGGTGGTCTTCCTTGACTTAAAAGCCGCATTTGACTCTGAAACCGAGGTCAGTCAGTTGTAACGTATGACCAGGCAGATATATGCATCGGTCCAAGTTGCCATACCTCATTAGCACAACATGATGAACACCGGATTCATAGAAGTGGTTAATTCAGTGGTGGTAATATATATAAAGAAAATTGCATATAATGAGATATTACAAGAATAAGGAATTAGTTCTCAAAAAGAAAGGTATTAAGTAATTTTAATCTCACGGTTTAGTGGGAAACAAAAAGTGTATACACCAACACCATTATGATCGATTCTCAGCCATGTCATCCAGAGTCTCCAACAATTGGTTACGATAGTCACGCGGACCCCAATCAAGTAGTCTGCATCTACCAACATGGCTCAGACTAGAAGTTAGTGACTTCAAGCACTGATGCCACGTTTTGGTTTGGCCGCCCCTAACTTCCTTCCAATCATCCGTAACACCGGTTAGCATTGCGCGTCGTGGTAATCGGTGTTCAGGCATACGCAACACGTGGCTCATCCATCTCAGTCGATGAAGATTCACAACCTAATCAACTGATTTACCATCATTCCTTAATACCCTGCGTCTAACCTCACTATTACTTACTCAGTGATCGCAGCAGATGCCAGCAATATTTCTAAGACATCTGTGATCAAGTACTAGTGACTTACGAGTATCTTCTACTCTTAACGACCACGTTTCGCAGCCGTAAAGTAGAACAGAACGAACTACCGCGCAGTATACTCGTCCATTAATTCATAGACGGATATCTCGCCTTCGTCGTAGGTGACGTAAGTTGGCGAAAGCCAAACGAGCATTCTGAATCCGTGGAGAGATTTCCTCAGACACCAACCCATTAGGGTTGATCAGACTTCCAAGATAATTGATGTTATCAACGCGTTCAACTACTTCCCTCCCTATCCTTTGTTTAAGTGTCGACGCAGGCGTTACCTCAGAAGTACATAAATCTTGAGAAGGCTCTTTACTCGAACAGTATCAATCAAATCAGAGCTTATGGCGAACTGTCATCTGATATTGCAACCTTAAATAGTGTCCGGAGAGGCCGTCCACTATGTCATTTCATTATAGACTTACTGATGGGAAAAATGTTCTCGTGGACTGAATTTTCGGGTATTGATCTCTGTAGAGAAGGTTCACATAGTCCTGTTTGGTGAAGACGCAGATAAAATACAGTCTTTTGATAGAACTGAGCAACAATACCTGGATATTTGAGATGTGTTTCTCTCCCTCTAAATGCAAGTTATGACTTCAGAACTGGCCTGCGTCGACACTTAAACAAAGGATAGGGAGGGAAGTAGTTGAACGCGTTGATAACATCAATTATCTTGGAAGTCTGATCAACCCTAATGGGTTGGTGTCTGAGGAAATCTCTCCACGGATTCAGAATGCTCGTTTGGCTTTCGCCAACTTACGTCACCTACGACGAAGGCGAGATATCCGTCTATGAATTAATGGACGAGTATACTGCGCGGTAGTTCGTTCTGTTCTACTTTACGGCTGCGAAACGTGGTCGTTAAGAGTAGAAGATACTCGTAAGTCACTAGTACTTGATCACAGATGTCTTAGAAATATTGCTGGCATCTGCTGCGATCACTGAGTAAGTAATAGTGAGGTTAGACGCAGGGTATTAAGGAATGATGGTAAATCAGTTGATTAGGTTGTGAATCTTCATCGACTGAGATGGATGAGCCACGTGTTGCGTATGCCTGAACACCGATTACCACGACGCGCAATACTGACTAGTGTTGGAGACGGATGGCCTGAGTCGTGCTAGTAGATTCAGACTACTTGATTGGGGTCCGCGTGACTATCGTAACCAATTGTTGGAGACTCTGGATGACATGGCTGAGAATCGATCATAATGGTGTTGGTGTATACACTTTTTGTTTCCCACTAAACCGTGAGATTAAAATTACTTAATACCTTTCTTTTTGAGAACTAATTCTTTCTCTCTGCATTATATCCTTATATGCTATCTTTATCTACATATATAGCTACTATAGACGTGACTGCTTCTATGAATTTGGTGTTGATCTTGTTGTACTAATGAAATAGAGGAACTTGGATCGATGCATATATATTCCTGGTCCTTCGTGGTAGCTGACTTTTTGAATCTGCTGTGTAATTAACAACAGAGTTAACATTTTCATTGATTGTTATAGTATTTTGTGTTGAAATTTTCTAGAGCTGTCGAGTATGTGTTATATGGCGGCGTAGCTCTGCTGTGCATTCCCATTTTAATTTTCCTGATAATATATCTTGGACTGTGTTTTGGCACTTGTGGTGATCGTCCCTATGAAGAGGCCGGTTTGTGTAATCGGGGTGTTGGCGCCAATTTTTTACTTGCGTAAGTTATATATATATATATATATATATATATATATATATATATATATATATATATATATATATATATATATACTCACGTTTGTTTTTTTTTTGTCCTGTTATATCATAGCAAGAAACATTTGTTTTGGGTGCTATTGATAAAAACTGAACTACTTTAAAGTGATGTGTTGATCCTTTTTTCAATACAGAAATTAAGTAATGTGTTAATATGAAATGACGAACTGGTGACAGGGAATAGTTTTTTCTGGTTAGCGTTTTTTTAGCTAATTAATGTTCTACGGGATTGAGTCGTTAACCCCATGCCTAACCCTTCTTTATCCGGGCTTGGGACCGGCAGTAGCCCTCTGAGGGACTACATGCGGAGCTGGGCACAGGAATATATGGAGGTTTTCCTTACAATTTTGACATCATAAAGTGTAAATCATGTTGATTTTTTGGAGAATTAGATGAAGTTTCCACTTTTATTCATGGTCAAAGATAATCATATAAATCCATCTGTTATCCTTTTCGTGACATTTAATTCCACAAGTGTTATAATGTCTTTAGTTGTGAAGCTATTTTGGGCATCAAATATCTTTTCACCACTGATTGTTTGGTTTAGAGAGCCTTGTATTTACCCATAGTTTAAGGTATAAGTTTTTGATCTTTTTCTCGGATTTTAATCAAGGTGTAACTATGTATCCACTTTTTCTGTTTGCATTAGTTTCGAAACATAGTTTTACTTTCACTCGGGTTAACGTTATTAACTTGAATCTCATAAACTGAAGTTCAGTAAGTGTGAAAACCAAGTGATAAACGATTCATCATTATATTTTTTCAATATTCATGGATACCTATGGAAACTTTGTTTTTGAATTGATTGAATCACTTCTTGCAATTAACTCCCAATGCTACCTTACTTTTCTTTCAGAGGTGTAGGATTCATGTTTCTTTTCTCAACTATTTTGATGGTCTCTTGCATGGTACCTTTTCTTGTTGGCGGAACTTTGCAAACTGAATTCTGTCGATATCTGACTGGTCGCTACCCAGATGGTCCCCGAAAAATGGACCAATATGTTTTTGAAAGTTTGAAATCAATTTTTCTTGCCGTTGAAGGGTCACTATCGAACTCGTCCAAATCTAGGACATTTCATGTTGATAAAAATGAACTAGAAGCTATCAGACCAACATTGGATATTATTCGTTTTAATCTGTCAGATGCTATTTTAACTCGATGTGAAAACGAACCATTCGTAGAAGCAATCAGTACAGGAGAGTTCGTTTCCCCTATACTTACTGATGTAAGTCGGCTTTTTCTTTCACATGAAAACAACTTTTTACATCATTTACAATTGTGATTTGTTTTTATTTAAGTGAAATATCTAAAACTTTTATTAGTTTCTTTGAATAAAAAACCGAGTTTTTATTAATACTGTATTTTTAACGTGTAGTCCTGATGTATTTTTTTATTGTAAAAATTGATCTGTAATTGTTTATAAATCTTGAAAACAACAAAGCACTACCTATGTGAGTCACCCAATTATTCGAAATAGTTAAAATGTGGAAATCAGTTTAGTGTTCCTGTACATCTCGCAACTGTAAAGTAATTGTACGTCTGTAGGTCGATATCTTCATATCTTCTAGTTGACTTCAACATCCAGTTGTTTGCGTAGTGTGAGAAATGAATTATTCAAATGTAGTTTTAGTCTTTCCTTTATTACTGTGCCTGCAGTTGAAATATTATTTATTCAACAAAGGCTGTTATCCATCCACTTTTAATTGTTCAACAAATGGGTGGTATCCATGACTTTCGGGCACTTTTTTATTCATTTAGTTTATGATCTTTGTATATAGGAATAAAATTTTCATTCGCGATTTCATTCCAAGCTCTAACTTTCGCTACATTTGTGTTTTTCATCCAGCATGTTGGAATGCGCTACACTAACGTATTCATAGCTGGCAGATGTTGGTAACGAACTTCAAATGCTTGAAATGAAGTTTAAAATGGAAATTACACTCTTTTATTCAGCAATCATCCATTAAATGAGCGATTAATTGCTTGAAAATGCTAGATATCTCATACGTATTTAACAGTGAATAACTGATGAACAGCTTCGACCATAATTAAGGTAGAAAGTGATTTGTTGATATAACTGCGACGATCATTTGGTTGTTATTTAACTGAAACAATCGCTGGCTGTCTATGTGATAGAAAATGTGTATAAATTTAGGGCAAAATAATAATAGAATCGATTCCCACGGTTTACAAGATTAATCACTTTATTTATGATACTTCGTATATTTGCAGTTGGATTGTCTGTTTAGTAAGAGTCAAATTAATTGAGTTACTGTACAGCAGTATAATTTTAGGTAATTCGTTGGAAAGTATCATTAGATTGTTTTTAATGTGTCTAACCGTACGTGCATAAAATTCCTTGTTTCTTTGTGGAGATTTATATGCACAACTCATAAGTCATTTGAAACACATTTCTTCGAAAGAGATCGATGATTTATTCGTTTGTATTCTATCTATGCACCACAGTAAAGAGTCATTTTGTTATAAACAAAGAAATATTTCAATCTTCTAAATACCTTGGTGTCTCATGGTGCACTTTTTTGTCTGTTACAAAAATAAATAATGAAATAAATAACGAAATACGTAGTGAATCATTTCGAATTCCATTTGCAAGATATCTGTTCAATTAAGCTCAGAGTTATTAAAATAACCCATAATGTCATTAAATAAGAAAAGGAAAATTCAGCTCACACAGTACAGGGTGAGCATATTTGTTAACTTGTAAATTAATTAGTATGTTGTAAAGTCCTAAATTAACTTGTCAGACTTATCTGACGTGGTTCATTGGAATTCCTCATCTTGGTTTCAACTTTTATTTGTTTCAAATTTACAACGTACATTAAAACATTCTTAGGTTTCATGTGATATTCAGTTAGTTTGTGTTTACAAATCTGTTATATCAATGTTTTGCATATTTTAGGCAGTTGACGGAATTTTACAAGGTCTCATCGAGTCATTTAAGAAGGTTGACATAGAGTCTCCTTTTCGCCGTACTATCGGGTCGTGTTTAGCAGCTTTGGAACGTCTCAAATTTCTTTCTGCTATTAATTTCAAGGAAGCTATCAACCAAGTTAGTTTAAAACTTTTGATAGTCTTTTGTTCATGCTTTCTTGTGTTCCTTCTGTTGTATTAGATATCTGGTACCTTTCCGGAGTAGGTCATATTGGAATAACTCATTACAACGAAAGATATCTTATCATCAGTATCATTTTGACACTTATTTTTATTCAGTATGATGTTTATAGCCTTGAGGAATTTGTTGAGAATATCAGTCTTCATGGAGCAAATACTTTTTCTGGATGTTTCATCCGTGTTCATAAACATTTATGTCAATTAAACATCTCGTTTATTTTGTAATTACAATTCCAGAAACAAACATGCACTTGCGACATTCAGTTTAAGTAAATGAGGATTTCTGAATAAGGGAATTATGTGTCTATTAAAGTTTTCCCTATTCAGTACTGCCTAAATCGTCTAACGATGCGTCTTGGAAAATGTAGAGGGAGGACTTTTGGGAAATTTAACACACTCAATTCTGTTTATTATCTTTCAAGATAACAAAGGAAACATTGTGGAGATGTTATCTTCGATCAACAAAGCTACTAACTCTCCTATAAAACAGTACATTAGTAAAACTTAAATAATGTTTTATAGACAGTCCGACACGAAAATATGGAGTGAATGTAATGCCCCTCGCTCTTATGTACTTTTTCCTGCTGGAGCACTTATAAAACTCATTATTCCCACCTCTGAATATGTTGGCAAGGTAGTTTTTTAACCTATAAGCATGGAATGGAAAGTTAGAGATTGTTAATGGATTTTATGTTTCTAGTGTGTTAATGTCTCAAACAACTGATGAACATACATACTGATTTACGTTAATGTACATACGATTATAAACTGACAACACTCATTTTTCTAAAGAAAATTCTCATCGTATTGTTGATATTTAAAAGCTGATATCACATTTAAGTTCTTTGATGTTTGAAACTAGCTATTCATCTACAGCGAATAACATAAATAATACTTTGAACGAGAAAGTGAAAATAAGAAGTGATTAGTAGCGATATTTCGCATTAATGTATGTTTGTTGTTCTAACATAGATTATAAATTAACTTTTCCAAAAAGTGCTTTCTAATGATGTATTTTCAATTGGGTTTCATATGTGTTATTTTGTTATGTTGAAACAAAATATGCCGTAACCGTCTTCAAAATGTTTATTTTGAAGTTTTTAGTGCTGTTCATCTTTTCCCAAAGACTTTAATCGTTTGGCGAATCGTATGTCTATTAACAGTTCTTATGGCTCTTAAATCACAGTCAAGTAGTTACATATTATAAATCCATAAATAAGTCGTTAAAAGCATTAATTTTTACGTACAGCGTACTAATGAAAATGTTCATAACAATAGTGAGCAGCTTCATTTCTGATTGCTCTATTGACGTACAATAATCTATTTCTTTTCAAACCACTTGGTCATATTTTTTGTTGTTCACCATAAAGTCTCTAACTTCTGTTCTGAGCCATGTTGGTTCTCATGGACTGAATTTCCGGGTATTGATCTCTGTAGAGAAGGTTCACATAGTCCTGTTTGGTGAAGACGCAGATAAAATACAGTCTTTTGATAGAACTGAGCAACAATACCTGGATATTTGAGATGTGTTTCTCTCCCTCTAAATGCAAGTTATGACTTCAGAACTGGCCTGCGTCGACACTTAAACAAAGGATAGGGAGGGAAGTAGTTGAACGCGTTGATAACATCAATTATCTTGGAAGTCTGATCAACCCTATTGGGTTGGTGTCTGAGGAAATCTCTCCACGGATTCAGAATGCTCGTTTGGCTTTCGCCAACTTACGTCACCTACGACGAAGGCGAGATATCCGTCTATGAATTAATGGACGAGTATACTGCGCGGTAGTTCGTTCTGTTCTACTTTACGGCTGCGAAACGTGGTCGTTAAGAGTAGAAGATACTCGTAAGTCACTAGTACTTGATCACAGATGTCTTAGAAATATTGCTGGCATCTGCTGCGATCACTGAGTAAGTAATAGTGAGGTTAGACGCAGGGTATTAAGGAATGATGGTAAATCAGTTGATTAGGTTGTGAATCTTCATCGACTGAGATGGATGAGCCACGTGTTGCGTATGCCTGAACACCGATTACCACGACGCGCAATGCTAACCGGTGTTACGGATGATTGGAAGGAAGTTAGGGGCGGCCAAACCAAAACGTGGCATCAGTGCTTGAAGTCACTAACTTCTAGTCTGAGCCATGTTGGTAGATGCAGACTACTTGATTGGGGTCCGCGTGACTATCGTAACCAATTGTTGGAGACTCTGGATGACATGGCTGAGAATCGATCATAATGGTGTTGGTGTATACACTTTTTGTTTCCCACTAAACCGTGAGATTAAAATTACTTAATACCTTTCTTTTTGAGAACTAATTCTTTCTCTCTGCATTATATCCTTATATGCTATCTTTATCTACATATATAGCTACTATAGACGTGACTGCTTCTATGAATTTGGTGTTGATCTTGTTGTACTAATGAAATAGAGGAACTTGGATCGATGCATATATATTCCTGGTACTACGTTGTAAATGGCTGGATTTTTGCTGTCCTAGTGTAACTTATACCCTGAATGCAGTCATTGAACTGAATATTTGATTATCTCTTTGGTTTAATCATTGGTACTTTTCTTCAAAGTATTCATAATTTCTTTTATTATCACGGAAGCAATATCATCTTCATTTTCCAATCGATCGCAAGAACTGATATGATTTTATGCTCGAAACCTCCTTCCCTTCCCTCTTATAACTACGATGACTGTGGGAAAACTTTAATTTCTGTGATTATGTAACGGGAGTAGTGAATAGGTGCGAATAAAGGAGGGATCTGATTTCAATATTGAATGAGCTATGAGTGAAATACTTTGAGACGGTTATAAGTTTCGTACTTCTTGAGTTGTTGTTATAGTTCTGTCTTACGGTTATAACCCAGCAATTCCTATTGCTTAGTATCCTCGGACACCAATTCACTCGACAAGTCCCCAAACCAGAACACAGTTGAACAGGAAATAGATTATATTCCAAATAACAAGATTAGATGGAAGTAAGAAGCGCAATACGAAAAACATTAGTATATTTATTGTTTTTACATGAGATTTCTAGAGTATTCTCCAAGTATCTACTAGCGCTAATTGGGCAAGAATTGGCCATTCAGCGTGCACCAAAGCAATCGTGCATTGAGCATGCTATCATCCAATCTATGTCCCACTAGCAGTTGTTCATCAATTTTTATGAAGCACTCAGTTTCATAGTTATAAATGGTTCGTTCTATTGTTCCAGTTATGAATTTACAACTTTGTTTCCACTGTTTATGACTATGTTTTCACTTAGGTTTATTATGATTATTAGGATTACTATTTTCACATCATTTCTTTCTCTTAAACTGCTATCTTTCATTTGAAAAACTTAAAAAAAACTCAAAACATAATCATGATTTTCCTCACAATATGTGTTTATATTTGTATAATAGGTTAATACTCCACTAACTTTTATTGACCATCTCGGTGAATTTGTGTCTAGATTGAAGGCTTTAAATATGGTGAGTCTTGTTCATATTCGTATTACTTTTATATTTTCCATGTCAATTAGGTATTTATAATTAGATATTTTCACTTATGTAAAAGTTTCTAATTACATTGCCTTTTTGTATTGTGATGCTGTTTTATGACTTATAGTCACTCACTGATAACATGGCGTATACTGAAGATTGTTTCTATGCATTCTGACAAAGTAGTCTATTGGTTTACAATATCTTTAAAGAGTAGAAAAACGACAACAGCATTAGTAAATATAAAACTCTGAATTGATTTATATTCGCCTCAGTTACTGCGTGATTGCAGATCCAACAGTTTACATTTTAAGAAATAATTTGGTTTTATGGATCTTGAAGAATCCCATATTCAATGACTAAATATAAGTCCCTCCACTATATGAATATGTAACGTCGATTTCATACATACGTCTGTTATTAGTTCTTAAATGTTATACTTCCGCAATTATTTCGCATCGATGTAACAAGGTTCTTGTTGATGTGTCAACATTACATAAACGTTATTTCAGAGATAATATTTTCATGTGATGACTCAAGGGCTGGTCTTCTACCCCGAGATTCGTCTATTGACTCGGGATACATGACGTATTGAACATCCAATGTAGGTTCCTTACGTAGGCCATGGTTATTGTATCATAGTTGTCTTTCAAGTCATTGTGTTGCCTACATGTTATGTATCTGTTATTGTCTTACTAGTAAACTTCTCTGTTTTTTTTCTTTGAAAATATAAAGGACTCTTTAGCTCCACATATTCAAGCTCTTGTGAATGGACCTGTAAAATTAGATGCCTATCGTGGTAACATTCACACCTTGTTTGTGCGATTCAACGGTTTACCGGATCAAATGAATCTTGCAATTATCAATCTTAATAGATACAATCAAACGTTATCTACTTCTGTCCAGTCTGTAAGTGTAGTTTATGCACACACAAAAACATTTTTCGCTTCATTTTCATTTATTTACTTATTCATATTCATACCAATAGATACTAAGAAAAAACATTTGTTTGACTTAGTAGTCACATTGACTTAAAGAGAAACAGTCCCACTTACTGTTCAAACAACGCTAACTGAATAGTGTGTCTCGTAGATTTATTGGTTGACTAAGTCAAAGATTGAGGTGTAATTTCAACATCAAGAAAGTTGGTACTATTATATGAAATCACTTATTCAAATATTATTTTCAATGCTATACAACACATCATGTGGTCATGGTAGTATTTAACCTTGATTAAAAATTATAATGTTAATAATTTACAATGATATTTAAAAGTATTAAAATTAGTTTATGTACTAAATCTAACACTATGTAAGTTCTTTCGATGGGACATTAATAGTTAGGTATAGATTATCAATCAATGCGAATTAGCTAGTATTAAAGATAGAGAGGATTGCATTTAATCATATTCAGAAGATTGTTATTATGAAAGTGATTATTAGTTTATTATAACATTTTTTTAATCGATTAAAAGATAATCCACCTACATTGGCATTTTAACGTCTAGATTGTTTGAAGAATGAATTTTAAAAAAATAGTTTATTTTCAGTTGTGTCTAACGTATTTTAACCATCGATTTATACAATCACATTTTCTTCTTGTGTACACTTGAAAGGTAGATATTTTTTTCATTTTAATTTAAACTATTTTGATCGGTTTTTCATTACGGATAGATATTAACTTATTCACTAATACATACATAATCGTTGTCATTCAAACACGGTTACTGGTGAAAATATGTCATTGAGTCTATTTTGACTTTTTTTGTTTATTATTGTTGTTGTCAAAGTATGTTAGAGATAAAGTGTAAAAAGTGTTCATACATATATAGATCGAATTAGGTGTAAGCAAATAATCAATTATGAACAGCTACTTACCTACTTACTTACTTACTTACGCCTGTTACTCCTCGTGAAGGAGCATAGGCCGCTCACCAGCATTCTCCATCCAACCCTGTCCTGGGCAATCCTTTCAAGCTCTTTCCAGTTCTTATTCATCCTTTTCATATCTGCTTCTATTTCCCGACGTAATGTGTTCTTTGGGCTTCCTCTTTTCCGCTTCCCTTCAGGATTCATAGTTAGCGCTTGTCTCGTAATGCAGTTTGATGATTTCCTCAATGTATGTCCTATCCATTTCCATCGTCTTTTCCTAATTTCCTCTTCAGCTGGAAGCTGGTTGGTTCTCTCCCACAAAAGGCTGTTGCTGATGGTATCCGGCCAATGGATGTTGAGTATCATGCGTAGACAGCTATTAATAAATACCTGTACCTTCTTGATGATGGTTGTTGTAGTTCTCCAAGTTTCAGCTCCGTACAGTAGAACTGACTGCCTTGACGTTCGTATTGAAGATTCTGACTTTGATATTGGTTGAGAGAAAGTTGTTTTGAGTTCCATATGTTCTTCAGTTGAAGGAATGCCGCTCTAGCTTTGACAATCCTCGCCTTGACGTCTGCATCTGAACCTCCTTGTTTATCGACGATGCTTCCCAGGTATGTGAAGGATTCTACATCTTCCAGATTTTCGCCATCAAGAGTGATTGGATTGCTGTTCTCCGTGTTGTGTTTGAGGACCTTGGTTTTCCCTTTGTGTATGTTGAGGCCTACTGATGCAGAGACTGCTGCTACTCTGGCTATCTTTATCTGCATTTGTTCGTGTGTATGTGATAGGAGGGCTAGGTCATGAACAGCTAACCATTGTTTAATTACTGGTGTGTTCTGAATTTTCTAGTAATTCAGATAAATAAATTTAGTAATATATATACTACTGATTTATGACGAGATACGATCATGTTTAGTGTGTCATTATGCATTATTCATGCGACTAGTTTACATTATATGAGTCGATTTTGTCTGTATATTATTTTTGTGGCATTTCAATAGCACAGTGATAATGATCATCATCATAATGCTCAACTGTTTACTTTTGTTTGTATAGATCCTAACAATCAAACAATATTTACTTACTGGTTTACAATTGTTTATTACATTTTGTCAATGTTTTCTGTTTTGTGCATATCAGTCAGTCAACCATGATATTTATATAATACCATAATTTTTATAACATTTGCCCGTTTGATACCAGTCAATGTTAACATTTACAGACTAACTGTATTTCATGGTAGCGAACTAGAAAACAAGACAAACAAATGTATTGAAATTATTTAGCTCACTACTAATCCGTTAATTTTTCATGCATTTTTTTAAAAAAACGCCTTATTTTTTCAGTCTATGAATCGTGGAGTTAACAAATTTCATCCACTTTTAACTAAAGAATTACAATTGGCTGTTATAGCCACTTGGCATAATATCCCGTGTCAGTCACTTCGTTTAGCTGCCAAACGTGGAGTCGATTCAGTTTGTTATACATTTTTAATGCCATTTGTAAGTGTACATTTATCTGTGTATTTCAGAGTGATCGTTTGTATTGGTACCCTATTCATCTAATGAGTGTATATATTTCAGTGTTTATTATCCTTTATATTTGTGTGTATATTGCCTTGGTTATAACTGAGACTATTACTATCCACAATAATTAAGTTCATAAATATGGCTGTCCTGAAAAATAAACACATCGTTGTCTAACTATTATCAGATTAGTCCACTTCTTAGTGCTGGTTGATTTCTTTCGATCGTATTGGTCCAATTAGCCTAATTAATTCAACATCACAATAATGTACTTTTATTCAGATTTCCTTCAACAGTCACTATTTTTTATGTGCAAATATGTGTAGATCTTTTGTTACAGGAAATACATATTTGTTTTCTTATCTTTGATTCTTCAGAATGCATTTTGGACTGGATTAGGATTTACACTACTTCTTTTCATTCCCGCTATTATTTTCGCTGTTAAACTGGCTGGTTTATATCGCAAAACAGAAAAATATAGTCGCGATTACGAAGAACCGTGAGTATATATATATATATATATATATATATATATCTGTTTTTCACTTTGACATACCACAAAATTATATTCTTATTATATTACAATTTTTTCATGCACATACTTCCCTTTATTGTTTTAAAGACAGCAAAAACAAAGATCGGTGCAGAATAATATGAGTTAATATTTTTCGTTAAGTTCTTATCAGCTACTTACAACCTATAATATTTTAAAATCAGATATTGATGTACTTACAAATACGAAGGTGTGTAGAGATGAATATGTGTATCATGATGTTGCGAGAATTCCAATGGAGTTAATAAGGTCATGAGAATTTTTGTTTGGGATAAAAAATTTGAGAGGAAAAATTCTAGAACATTGAACTACAGATCAAAACTCATCAAGTCAACAGATATTAGATAATTGTGTATTGATGTAACTGAATATAGACTAACTTTATTTATCAATCCGAAACAAAAAAAATTTCATGACCTAATTATTAACGCCATTGGAATTCTTGCAACATCATGATACACATATTCATCTCTAGTCACCTTCGTACATGTAAGTATGTCAATATCTGGTTTTAAAATATTGTAGGTTGTAAGTAGCTGATGAGAACTTAACGAAAAAAGATGAACTCATATTATTCTGCACCAATCTTCGATCTTACTCTCTTTAGTTTTTTTTACTTTTTACATGTATGCATTTCCTAAATAGCACTGTAAGTGTCAAAGCATTACAAATTTTTGTTAGCACAAATAATGTATTATTTCTAGCTGTTCATTTATTATTTATAAATAAATTCGTGTATCTTTCTCCCATATATTTTTATGTCATAATTTGTGCATCTGTTCGTATTGTCTAATTTACATTGTTATGGTTAAAATACCAATTAGCTACTTAGACCAAAATAAATAACATTAAAGAAACGAAGCAGGCAAGAGTCATACATCATATTTTTCTTTGGCACTCGAACATATTAAAATAATAATATTCGCTCTTTTTAACATTTAGTAACGTCAAGATTGTCAGTTTAAGTAGTAGTGTGTGTTATTGATTATTGAGTAATTAATAAATGAAAATTATTTAAATGACTTAGCTTCTTCAGATTGGCTTATTGAGATAAGGTGTTGCAAACAATGCAATGGTTAGGTCCGATTCGGCACAGTCATCTAGCTAATAATTAATAATCAATTTATATCATTATGTTACAGATGGTGTAACTCATTAAATACAACTGAAAAAATAGTTATTTTCCAAAATGTTTATACATCTATTTTACTTAAAATAATTTTTAGTGTAGTTGCAACGTTTCATTTACCTAATAGTTTCTCGTCAATATAAATAGATGCATTAAGAATGTGATAAGTTGTTTATAAATCTTAATAGATATTTCCTTCATTATTTGACCTTAAGGTTGGCAGAATCGTGAGTCAATATGAGCGTATAGATTTTGATTTGACCTATACCTTATTTACACGAGCTACCAATGTAGGATGTCATTAAATCTATATGATACTTTCACATTTTTAGCTACATTTATATTATATAGGCTTGTTTCACTCTATTAACGTAGTTGTAATGATTATTATACAAATGAATAAACAGGGTGGAATTAGTGGAGCAATGTCTCATTAGTTGAAGCGTTTGTAATCTAGATACTATTTTAATTAGGCTAAATAGCCGTTACATTTAGAGTATCGTTTTTAACTGAATACATTAATCTATACCTGGTAAAGCAGCATAATTTGCACTAAATTCTTGGATTACAATAGTTAATAGGCACAAACTTCCCAAATAGGACAAAACGCGCGTCCTGAATTCCACTGCTAGTCACCATCATTTCAACTCATATATGTAATAGTATTGTAGAGTTATTTTCTGTAAGCGTTTTACACATTAAGTATAGTTACTAGATAAATTTGTGGTATATCTCTATCAACGCTCTTTTTGTTCAATTTATGTATCATATGTGCTATAACAAGTTCAATGTCTTTCATTTAGGCTAGTCATATGTGTATTTATTGTACTATGCATTTGTTTAATATCAGTTTTCATTAAACACGTATCTATTAAAATTTGCAAGATGAAAATTTTACTGTAAATTCTTAAAACAATCATTTTATAGATAATCAGTAATTTAGAGATAGAGAGAAAGCAAATGATAGTTAAATTTTTATGTAATTGAAATTCATTCCCATTTTAATTCGTTTATCATCGTTTCAATAAATTGTTTCTGTAATTGCAAATATTTACCATACACATTACTCTCATTGTCTTTTTATCTATTTATTTACTTTCAGGGATTACATATCATATCATGGCTTCTATATGAGACCACCAACAGATTATCAGGACAATTCACAGTAAGTTACTTATCTTATGCTATCTCAAATTGAAATACTCGCGTATATATATATATATATATATATATATATATATATATATATATCTGTTGTAGAGATTGATGATCACAGCAATAAAAGTGGCATTTATAACTAATAAAAAAGTGTATTAGGTTGTGTATTAGTTTTATGCATTTTAAGAAGTTATATTTCCGGATTGTGCTACATTATAGACTATATAGTTTCATTAATGTTTGGAATTACCTTTTTCATATAATATTCATACCTTTATATCAAGTTCATTTGATAGTTAATGTTTTTTTGTTTTTAATAAATACAGAGGGATTAGTGATAATTTATATGGCTCTTTTCGAATTACATTTATGATAATATATCGTAGTCAAGCAACTTGTACCTCGCTAAAGCTACAATTTTTGGGGACTTGCATAGAAATGAAATGATATTTCAGTATATCTTTAATTCATGTTTAAGTTTTTAATCTTTTGATGAATTTTATGACTTGCAATATTTAAAATAATTGTTCTTAGATTAAATTCATTTATTATTTTTTGTTAGACTCTGTTATTTGAAGACGTTCTGCGGTGTATAAATCATCGTACCAAAGGCAATTTATTGGGATGTTCATATTTAGATCACAGCTTGTCGTTAACTTTGATCTGAACCATCTGCGTTAATTAATATGCTTTAAGGCTGACACTGTCTCCATTCTTGTTGCCTCTAGGTGTAATCCTTTGTTTATCTAACTTATTTAAAAATCCCATCAACTGGGAAATACACAAGCGATATAGTTAGTCAGTCTCAACATACAACCCGGTATGTGTTTACATTAGTTCAAACTGTCATGCCTCATCAGCACAGCTAAATTAAATTGTTAGGGGAAATCCCAGAACAGTTAAGTTAGTAACAGCATCAGTAATAATAGATAAGATCAAACAACGAAGATACGATTCGATCAAATATAAATTAGTGAAACAAAAGAAATTATGAGGAATTCAGGAGCGTAGAATTCGGAGGAAGACAAATAATGAATGCACCCGCACCATTCCAAACGATATTTAACAATAATCGCGTGCACCTCAACCAGGTAGTCTACACCTATTATCATGGCTCAGTCTAACCGTCTATGTTTTGGTTTGGCCGCCCCTAATATTTTTTCAAACTACTCGCGAACCAGAAAACATCGCCCGTCGAGGTAGGTGGACATGTGTAATTCATAGTTGTCCTTGATAATTCCACTGATAAGATACGATTTCATGCTAACGCCTCACGATGCAAGAATATTTATGAGTCATTTCTCGTCCTTCGACTGTGAATTGTTTCCACAAGGCTTATATACGTTATGTAGTTATCAGTAGTAGTTAAGTGTGTCATGTTTTTAGCTCATGTTTAGGTTCCCATAAATTCTAGCAGTTAACGAAATCTTTTTACGATTACAAAAACTTTTTTATGCTTACCCCATTTTGGCGCAAACAAAATGTTGGTCTACCTATGTATCAACCCGTTTTATATGATTTCTTAATAATGAAACAACCGTTAATTGTTAGTATTTGATAATGAATTTTTACAAAACATTTCTCGTGATTTATATAATCAACTAGGTAACAGTAGGCATACTAAATGTATAGAGTAATAGCTAAAGATAGGAAGTAGTTTAGTTGGATAGTGTAGTGTAATCAACTGTTGTGATTATGACATACCGATTAATCTTTTACTTCTTTTTAGTCAGTTTGTGAATTCACTGACTGTTGAACTAATGTATGTCACCAAGGCTATATTTTTCTGTATAGGATTCACTGTTTAATTATAATCTGTAATTGGAGGTTACAGATGACCTGGCTAAAAATTGCTACCGATTTCATTCGTCCTTTATCTTCATCTAAATCTTGAGCCTTGTTCCTTATTTTTATTCTTTAATTAATTTTTTTCTCCTGATGCATATGATTTTCAACTCGCTAATCATCGTGATATTTTCACCTTTTTTGCTGGTATATTTATTTCACTATGATGTTGCAGCATAAACGACCGATCTGCACTTGTAGCAGGTCTATCCTGCTTGTCAAACTTTAGTCGTTAAGTTTTGATGCCTTGGCAAGCAACATTTTATGTTTTACTGTTTCAATAAACTAACAGTATAATAGGCGGTGCTGGGTGGGGTAAATGTTCGAACCGAGTATATGTCACTGAACTTGAATATGGTGCTGACAAAAATTTCTGTTTTATTCTTTCGGCGCTGTATATTAATTTTGTTAAAATGTCTTTTAAATAGTTGTCTTTTTTTAATCTGTCCCATGTACTAATTACTGACTTACCAAACAGACTCACAAAATATGTATATCTTCTATCAGTAGGAATGAACTTTTCATCTTTCAGAAAAGTGAAAGTCAAGGACAAAGAGATTGTGTGAGGGAGGAAAAAAAGTAATTTCATAAACTACGTTTGCTTGATTTTCTTATTCATCGTTGGGATTTTTGATTATCTGAAGTCTTTTTTTCAGAAAAACCTTTCATTTCAATGTGAAAAGGTTTAATATTGAATACTACAAATATATTAGAGTAAAAATGAATGAATAATCTTGTTGTAGTCATTTGTTTCGTTGCTATTGTTATCCTCATTGTCGTTCTTTCTTCCAATGTTTTTTAAATCAATTTCTGCCAACAGCCCAGCTGTGTAACATTATTCTTTAGGAATTTATGATTTTCATATTGTTCATATATTCTGTCCATAGGTTTTCTTTGCTGACATTTATAACACGAACATATAATAATAGTAGTTAAGTGTTATTTAATATCTCATCATCAATTGTACTGATTTATTGTTGATACCCTTGAAAGAATTTGTATTCGAGCTTTTGCCACAATAAATATTATATCTCCGGATAAAATCTACTTTACTACCTGAAGCAAATAATTTCAACATTGAGTACAAAAATGATATAGTTTATTTGTGAAATCGAACCCGAATTTCTAATCAGTGTTTGTATGTTTGGTGCAGCACTAACTAAATGCAAATTACTTCTCTTAAACTGGCAGGTTCTAACATTCATTTTATTCGGTTAGTTGTTGAAAATAGTCAAGGTGTGCATGTGTCTGTACAAGTGGTGGTGGTTGTACTATAGACAAGGTCAGTCTACATGCCACTCTAGACCACGTTTTGCAAATTTTATCTCAGCCGCTCCCCTGTTGTTATTACTTTGCCCCTGTCAATTATCACGTGATAAAATCGCCAATCAGAATACCAACTTGTATATCCGTATGCTAAACTGGTGATACGTCAACCAGCACTAAATCCCTATTGGTCCTCGAAATAGTAGTTTCTCGCTTAGCCCTGCCCGTTGAGTCCAGAACACAATCTCAGCCTCCATTGTATGAATCGTATATTTCAGACATACTTGGTTTATATACAGGCAGACTAGACCGCATCAAACCATAAAATGCAAATTAGGATTGAGCCAAAAGCGGCTGTATAAGAGACTGTAGCTAATAAATTGGGAATAAATTAAGAATGGCAAATCGTGTAACAGTAGCCAATCGATCATTTGAAAACTTATAATAAGAGGAAAATGAGTATATGTATAATCTAGTTACTTAATAGTCATCCGATAAGAATATATGTAATAATAGTCCCTAAATAATCAGCAGTTACCGTTCATTATTTCTTCGTTCGGATATAACACTTACTATGAATTATTTTCCCACATTAGGCTGTTGTGGTAAAAGTGAATAGATGACCATTTTGTGACATGGAACTTGATATGTAAAATAATTTTAGAATCGACGTGTCCGCCCGTCATGACTTCTGTATATCAACGAGTTTCATTTAAGCTGTTCAGCTTTGTGTTATAAATAAATAGACCTGTTGTATCTTAAACTTATTCTGACGTCTATAGTTGACATTGTTTATTACGGTAACGTCACGTGTCTATATGTCACGTTAGTTATTACTACCAGTTAACCTGAAAATAACATTTCAGCTGAACGTGAAAATATTTTAACATTAAAAGTAACATGCTAAAAATTTATTGATTTGTATTCTCTGTTCGTCTGTTTGTCTATCCATAGCTACTTGTTTATTGACGTTTATACTTTATTTACCAATTTAGTCAATACTATCAGTTTAGTGTGTATGTATGTGTATGCATGCTACAGATGAAGTTATAAAGTCAATGAGATACTCCTTGATTCATTATTTCTGTTATTATTATGCTCATTTTTGACTTGGTCTTTGTCTTATTATTCATTATTTAATTAAAGATAAGGTAATACTTATACGCATATTGAATCATCAATATATATATATATATATATATATATAT
This sequence comes from Schistosoma spindalis, assembly GCA_946903255.1. Taxonomy (NCBI): domain Eukaryota; kingdom Metazoa; phylum Platyhelminthes; class Trematoda; order Strigeidida; family Schistosomatidae; genus Schistosoma; species Schistosoma spindalis. The sequence continues at coordinate 42,981,497 of OX336416.1, read as the reverse complement.
ATATATATATATATATATATATTGCGAATTGACAATTCTTCAATATTTTTTTTATCAATACTATTATTGTTATTATCATTGTGATCGTTATTTTAATCACTATTATTCCTATTTTCAATAAAGGAAACCCCGAAACAAATCTCGTAAACATAAAGGTATGAATGAGTCATTAATTTCTCTTCTCTTTTTCCCCGTATTTTGATCTATAGTATACACACTGTTTTCTATTGCATGCTGTCAACTCGGGAATGTCCCGTCTTTAATTTGCTTTACATAAATGTATATCAATGTTTGTTATATATGTGTCCAGTGTAGACATATTTACACATGTATGTGAATGTTGTTTTTCGTTATTCTTGTTATACTATCTTACTACTTTAACCAACTGTCATTGATTTTCATTTTAAGCTTATCACTTTTCCAATATGGTTGTTTTTAAAGCATTTAGTTGTTTTGGTTGTTTTTCCCAAAACTATACTGATATGATTTTCGTTCAATATACGTTATACTTGTAGATGATGAGGGGGAGTGGGTTGGACATAGTAAAAGATTTGGTAATGTCGACTATGATTGTGCTGGTTTCTCACTATTCACTTTTGCTCACACCTATATTTTTTTAATTTTTGTATCCAGTGCAGTTTAATTGTTATTTATAAATCTGTTACCGATAAAATTGTTAGTATTTGTGTATATCAACATTTCTATGTATCAATCACGCGTATATTTATGTTTTCAAGCTAAAAAAGACAAAATTCTGTCCAGCTAAGTTAATTAATAGTTGTAGATCGAGACACACACGGTAAACACAAAATCGATTCAATATTTTCTAGTCATTCTGGCTCAGGTTCAAATATTTCTTCATCTACTTCATTTTGATCAATTTTGTAGTATGTTCCTAATATTTATGGTAAAAGTGTATTAATTGCATACTAATAATATTCTAGTCAACTGACATATTATAATACTTTTTTCTTGTTCTGTAATTAAATTACCTATCTGATATACAATACATCTTCAAAGAAATTTTATAGGGTTACATAATTTAATTCATATCACTGTGTATTTTTCTTTGGGTTTTATTTCATTTATCTGTGATTTCAAATATGATTGTATGTTGTTTTAGTTAATGAAGAAAACTCTCATCATAACATGCGTTTAGATACTGAATCACGTATGTTGTAAATGTTATTCTTCCTTAAAGTATACTATTGATTTGTATTATTAGTTTAAAAGGATTACATTCGATAAGTTCATCATCTTGTGAAATAAAACGTTCTATGTTCTGTGGGAAATATTAAAAATAATAATGACATTTGGAAAACGAATATAGTTAGGAAGTCAATAAGAAATAATGTGAATATGTTCAATAGTTAGTCTTCGTCTTAGTAGTAGCAGTAGTATTTAATACCTTAATAATTTTGTTTCCTTTCACACTCCATACCAACCATAACGCCCTTGCATTTGCTGTGTTAATAACGACACATCTTCAGTTACACACTTGTTTAATGTCAATAAGATATCAACATTTTTGGTTGCCCTACAGCAAATTCTGTTTATGAATAATTAAGGATTTTTGTTATACGAATCAAAGAATATGTGCTCGAATAAATCGAATGTCTGTCACACAACAACATGTCAACATTAATTATCCACAGGCTTATAGAAGAAATGGAACTTTCAGGTAAACTTTATGTTCCGTGCAGATGTAAAATTCAAAATGGAACAACTCAACAACCTTGAGGTACTTAACAAACCAAACTAGACAATCAATCAGGTAGCAACAAATCTTATTGTGGAAATATACATTAGTCGAATTTCATAGTGGTTATCCTTTAAAAAAGAACTAACATATAATAATAGAAAACTAGATAATCTGATCTCTTTTTGGTAACACTTGACTAATACTCACTAAAAGAATGTATCACTATCACAACTTTATTCACTCTTCAATTGGTATATCTTTTATGATATCAGTTATTTCCTTCCTAACTTATTGACGATCAGTTAGTGTCTTACTTACCACCTTTGTCTAATAACTTCTCATTTATAAAGTATTAATAGTTGTCGAAACTTAGTATTCAAGCGTCTGTTTGTTTAGTTAGCTCCAAGCTATAATATTTTGTTTAAGCGTTAATATTACTTCTAGGTTGCCGAATCTGGGAAGGGTTTTAACTGTCAACTTCGTTGTTGTTAGTTAAGTGGGTTAATCAACACATAAATTTCATCTTGTCATTAAAGTCTTGAAGTACGTGCTGATATAAATTCAGTTAAGGCGATGCAGCCTAGATTTCCAGATAATTATTCGATTTAATCTCTAACACCTTTTAATATAATCCCTCAGTCGTGTTTGCAGCATGTTCAACTGATCAGCCTCAACAAGGCATCAAACAAGATTAGGAGAACCACTGACAGTCTCAGTTGCAGCACAAAAGTAATTTCGGTGCAAATTACCTTTACACTTCAAGTCACGTGAAACATTTTATGCCTTAAGCAAGAGGAGAAAGTAAAATGGTTTATTCGTGTTCAATCTGTAATTATAGGGTGACCAAATGATTTGAACCTAATGTGAATAGTGCAGCTGCGTAGACTAACAAAACAGAAAAATTATTTCAGTGAAATGTGGAGGATTATATGAAGTAACACAAACGTATCACCGTTTTACCAGCGTTAGGATCGAAGGATCCCAAATCATTTTGTCGGGGATAGGTCATAGGTGGGACAAGAATTAAGTCCTACACTGAGGTTCTAATTCAGTTGACTTTCTTCAGTGTGCTCTGACATATAATTATGTTTATTATTATTAGCTTTATTCAACATTATGTTTTTGGTGCAATATAGAATTCTCTGCACAAAGTGTTCCAACAGGTTTCTGTTTCTTACTTCTTGGCCGATACTGACGATAAATATTGAGTGATCGCCAGTTAGGTGTTAGTAGTCCAGTAAATCGACATCGAAGTAATCTACATTCCTTTTGCTGCATATCTCTGATTGGGCCTTTTGTAACTTGTACAACGAAAGGTTGTTCACTTTTCATAAACGCACCTGAATAGGTTATGCGAATAATAGACATAATGATGTATTTGTTATAACTTGTGCCCTCTTAAGTTACAACGTAATTATACCACCGATTAGAGAACAGTAATGACTCGTAAATCCGAACGAGCAGTCTAGAGTCCTTCTTCCTGCTTATTAAGTCCAGAACGCCAATCTTAGCCTCTGTAGTATGAATCATGTATTTCAAACATACTGGGTTTATATGCAAACGAAACACCACATCGTACCATAAGATAGGAAACAACATTTGTACAAGATCTAACCAAAAGTGGCTGTAAATATTGGGAGACTGTAATTAACAGTACGGGTAAAACTCATGAACGGCAAGTCGTGTAATAATAGTACATAGGTTAAAATAAAGCTTATAATATACATAGTTTAGCCATTTAACAATCATACAGTAAAAATATGTATCGTATTGGTCCGTATATGGTTCCCAAAAGTTACCATAATTCTCGTCGGGATATAACAGTGTTAAGGCAAACAAAAATAGGAAACTTGTTGATATATCTAGATGGCAGGAACCGGTAGTCCTTTTCTGTTAATGTCGTGTGTATAAACATGTAATTTCACCAAATAGAATGCCTATTCTGCGGGCTAGTGTTTTTTTCTGATAACAACTCATTGCGAGCTCACATCGATAATTCTGTTGTGTGAGCAGCTATCACTGCATTTCATTTATCGGTCGATATTCTTCTCACTCATTTTATCAACTATGACCATCGTGCTCTTGCTTATTCCTGTTTTATAACCTAACTCACAACAGTAAATTATAGTTGTTGTATGTTCAGTTTTTTGATAAATTTGCTTTCTTACTCAGATTAACATATTTTCCTAGATACATGAAAGTAACTGGAACAGGTTTTATCGAGTTCTATCAAAACAACTTGTAGTAACTTCCAGGTTTCTGAAAGGCTCCACACAATCTCGTTAGTATCTTTGTGTATTAAGTTAGTTTTTGAAAAGCCTAAATTAAAATTTGAATTTGATTGACAATCAATTTCTACCCATAAACAAGAAGTCTTCAGATTTCTTTCATCCTTGTCTTATTTTTCAATATCCATCGTCATGAGCTGCATATATATTCATATTACTTTCCAATAATTTTGTTTGTTTGTATGCGTGTGTATGGATGCATTTAACAGTTGAATAAGGATGTTACTTGTTTATGGATGCTTTGGTTTTTTGGTAATATAACATTTCCATTGAATTTCTAATTTATTAACCAACTCTATTTCTCTCTACTGTAATCCTTCAATATTCTCTCTCTCTCTCTCTCTCTCTCTATATATATATATATATATATATATATATATATATATATATATATATATATAATTCTAATGTTGCTACTTATGTTCTCGTCATCTCACCTATTTCAATCTTTTACGCACCAACTGTTCACTCCGTATTTTTTGCACTAACCCACTGGCATATCTGTGTTCTCTTTTATTTTCCTTCAAGTTGCTTCTGCATTATGTTATCACTATCGTTTTCCGTACTTTTATAATAGAGTCATTTACATTTTTTATCATCTGTACAGGTTATGTGGCTGTTCCAAATCCAGGAGCATAAAAGGTACACAACAGTTTCGAGAAGTTCATATTTTTACAAAAACAAAATGTAGTGTTTTTCTTTGGTATCAACTATGCACCCTCACCTTCCGAGTGTATTAACTTTACTTTCTTTATGGTGATGTAAACAATTAACTATAAACAAATTTTGTTTTCTTACGAAGTTAAAAAATCTCTTTTTGTTACAATACGACTAATTGGTTTGTCTGTATGCCCAAACAGCCGTATTTAACGCTCAGATATTTGCTACATATTGTGAGTTTACATAATTACCAATGGCTTACTATATGTTCTCCAAACTGTTTCTCGTTTATCGCTCAACTATGTATGCTTATGTATCATAACGATCCATTCATCTACCAGCTACCGTTCATTTATGGTTTGCTTAAAACAGCCAAATAATTGATAACAAGTAAAACAAGTCAGTTTAATAGTTTCCTCAGTATATGATCATTTGAGAATTGTAATAATGTTTCAAGGAAATGTTTGTCACTTACTAATCTAAACTGGAGCCCATGCTTACCATTTTTTGGAACCCGGGTCTTTCAATTCTTCTAGATGTGTCCCCCATATCCACCGAACCGGTTGAAGTGCTGGACATTCGCACTTCGTCCTCTCAATGTCGTAAACAACAACCCCACCGCGGGAAGGTATTGAGTAGGACTTCCCTGACAGTGGTTGTATTCACGTGGCCATGTGAGAGCATTTCGAGTGGAAGAGCTGACTATGCCCACCCTCGGCCATGCCAGGAGATGGCTGGATACTTTTAAGTCATAAGATGGGAATCTAGTTGTCTAACTTTTCTGCTCCCATATAAATATCAAAACAAATGGCGATATTAGTTTGTCAGTAAAATTTAACGGTGTATAATCCTTCACAAGCAAAAACGTTTTTGCTTCCTCTTGAACTTTATCATACAGATTTTCAGTTTGCCACTTTTTATTTCGAATAGAATTTATTAAGCGTCCCAAAATTATGGACATAATGAACTTTTAATTTCTTTCCACGTTCATCTGGTGGCTGGTAGCAGTAAACACATATAATGTAGCAGCTCATTTTGAACATAGTTCGAAACATTTTTTTCTCCGAACAAGTCGTATCACTTAATTTACTCACGTCTGTTACCCTTCATATCTGCATTAAATTCTCCTTACTTATCGATGATACTCCCGTGGTATTTAGAGGCTTTTATCTCTTTCAGAGCTTCACCATCAAGTGTGATTAGGTTGATGTTGGTTGTATGATATTTCAGGATTTTGCTTTTTCCTCGTTAATGTCGAGGCCTACTGATGCTGTTCTGGCTGTGCTCACTTGCATTTATTGCTGTGTATTGGATAAAAGGCCCCCAAACGCCCTGGTACGGCCGAGAGTGGGGAGAGTCCATTCTCCCCCTCCCCATATTCTCTCACATGGCCATGCGTATATAGCCTCTGCCAGGGAAGTCCTACTCACTGCCTTCTCGCACCACGGGTGTTGTTTACGAAAATGAGAGGATGAAGAGCGAATGTCCGGCGCTTTGACCGTATCCCAAACCAATAGTGCACATGGGCTCCAGTATCCTAAAGGAACGAATGGCGTATGAACCAATCGTTGGTCAACGGCTACCATAGGACTACATCTCCTCACGATGCTCCACTACCTTGTGTGTCAGGCATTCAGGTCGAAGGCTCGGGGTGTGACCCCCTAAGAAAACCACCTGCTTCGGTTTGGGCACCCGGACAGTATCACAGCCCTCACACATATCAATTGAGATTTGTGTGGCGCATATGTAATTGGTGCCTCCTTGTACCAATATCTATGAGTTGAGTACGATTGATCCCCAAAAACTCATAGTTTGTAATTTTATCTTGGGCATTTCTTACCACCCACGCACATAGTCGATTGACAAATTTATCGATTAAATGTTTAAATATTTCAATAGCATTCAATTGACGAACTATCGATTCGGTGTTTAAAAGCTCCATGGCAATATCGATGTATATATACGTTTTAAATTGTCTTTGTTGAAATCTCTGGTTTTCTGGTTGTTGCAGAATATACTTCCATTCTAAGCTTGGTCTTCTCACTCTAGATAGCGGGGCTTGGACGCGTCAATAGTTAGCTTATTGGTCTTGGTCATCGAATCTCGTTCGCAGATCAAGTGAACTAGTGATAACTTCAACCCTTAACAAATTTGGCGACGGCGGTTTTTCAATTATGAACCCTTCCAAACTTGAACTGTTACTTGAGCAGCAACTGAAGTTGATGTAAATGCTGACGGAGATCAAGGTTACGTCTTCCTTGCAGCCAAGCACGTCTAGTTCAACCACGGCACCATCGGTGGATTGCATCGCAAATAGTATAGCTGAATTCCATTACGATTCTGATGCTAATGTTACTTTTTCGATGTGGTTCAGGCGTTAAGAAGATCTATTTAAATTTGATTTCGCCAATCAAGATGATGCTTGGAATGTGCGGCTTCTACTTCGTAAATTGGGTGCAACTGAGCTGGACAAGTATTGTTATCTGATCCTGCCTTTAAACCCACGTGACCGATCTTTTGCAGACACAGTTCAACCATTAAGCCAACATTTTGGCGATAAGTCGTCACTGTTTAATACTCGCTCTCGATGCTTGAAGCTAACTATGAACGAAAATGATGATTTCCTTACGCATGTGGGCGTCGTCAACCGTGAATGCGAATGCTTGCGGTTCAAGTCTTTGACTGAAGATCAGTTTAATGCCCTGATCTTCATTCGCAGCCTACAGCACCAAAAGTTCAGTGACTTACGAACAAGGCTACTAAGTCGGTTGGATCAAGAGCCGAAACTCACCTTGAGTGATATAGCTAATGAATATCAACGTCTCATTGATCTGCAACGAGACACTTCTCTGGTCCAGAGTGGTGGGTCTAGCCGATCTGAAGTTCTATCGGTACAACAGACACCTTAAAAAAACAAATACGTCCCTGCTCCAGCTCGGGACGGCAGACTAAAGCGAATCCCCCTGCTCCTTGCTGGCAATGTGGTGCATGGCACTACGTTCGAAACTGACCAATTAAGCAACATCGATGCAAGAAGTGTAAGGTTATCGGTCATAAAGATGGGTTTTGTCAAAAAAAGAAGCCGAGCAGTTCCAGAGGTATCAGAAAGCCTACGCCTAGATTCAACACGAATTCGTTGAGTCTAATAACAAACTGTCAAAACCCAACCCCATGTGAGAGGAAATCTATTACCCTTAATATTAATGGGCGCCCGTTCAGATTGCAAATAGACACTGCATCTGACGTAACAATTCTCTCACGAAAATATTGGATCAGAATGGAAAGACCACGCACGATGCCAGCAACACAGAAACCTCAAACTGCATGCGGTATTTATCTACGTTTGTTGGGACAACTAGATTGTAAAGTGTCTTTTCACGATTCAACATTTACAGGGGTATGTTACATCACACCAGCTGATCTTAGTTTACTTGGGTTAGACTGGTTTGACCGGTTACATTTAGCTGACGTTCCGTTAAGTACCATATGTCATCTGGTGAAACAACCTCATAAACCTGAAGCATATTCAAAAGAACTAATGACGGAGTTTTCGACCGTTTTCCGGCCTATATTAGGTCAGTGCACTGCTATGAAAGCAACACTTCGGTTGAAACCTGGAGCTAAACCTGTCGTCCGTCCAAAAAGACGAGTGCCGTACGCAGCATTATCGGAATTTTACGAAGAACTTAACCGCCTTCAAATACAGAGAGTTATTACACCTGTTTCTTATTCTGCCTGGGCAGCACCCATTGTGGTTATTAAGAAGGCTAATTGCACAAACCGAATATGCGCAGATTTCTCCACAGGTCTTAATGCAGCTCTCGAACAGCATCATTACCCACTGCCAGTCCCTGCAAATTTGTTCACGATGTTAAGTGGTGGGAAGTGCTTTGCAAAGCTGGATCTCACTGATGCCTATCTACAAGTGGAAGTGGCTGAAGATTCGAAAGAGTTAGTTACCATAAATACTCATCGTGGCTTGTTTCAGTACGATCGCCTACCATTTGGTGTGAAAACAGTTGCAACTATTTTTCAGCAACTAATGGATACCATTCTATCGGGTATCCCGGGGGTCGCAACTTATCTCAATGATATCTTAATTGTTGCCACATCGTTAGAACAGCCTCGAAAACGCACGACAGCTGTACTACAACGCGTCAGCGATAATGGATTCCGATTACGCCCGGAAAAATGCCAGCTTTTCTTGAAGTCAGTTAAATACTTGGGATTCATCTTTGATGCTGCAGGTCGCAGACCAGATCCTGAAAACATCCGAGCTATAAAACTGATGCCGTCTCCCACTAATATCTCTGAGCTACGATCATTCCTGGGATTAATTAGCTACTACTCAGCTTTTGTTCTGTCGATGCATAATATACGCGCCCCGCTAAATCATCTTCTGAATAAGAACACCAGCTGGAACTGGACAAAAGAATTTGAAGCTGCATTTTGCAAGCTGAAAACTATCCTAAGCTCTGAACTATTACTGACACACTACGATCCGTACATGCCTGTCATTGTCGCTGCAGACGCTCCAGATTTTGGACTCGGTGCTGTCATTTCACATCAGTTGCCCGACGCAACAGAGAAAGCTATTATGCATGCATCTTGCACATTAACTGCAGTAGAAAGAAAATACAGTCAAATAGAGAAAGAGGCTCTCGCCCTTGTGTTTGCAGTACACTGTTTTCAAAAATTCTTGTATGGTCGAAGATTTACTCTACTCACTGCTCACAAGCCTCTTCTCAAAATTTTCGGTTCGAAATCTGGCGTTCCAGCTCATTCTGCAAACCGTCTCCAGCGATGGGCTTTGATACTTTTGGGTTATGAGTTTTACATTCAGTCCCGGCGCACGCAACAGTTTGGTCAGGCTGACGCCTTGTCACGACTTATCAGCGAACACCATACGGCTGACGAAGATGCAGTTATTGCCTCCCTAATGACAGAGGACCACGCGCAATGTTACCTGACAACCGCTATTCGTGCTTTGCCAGTCACAGCAGCTGAAATACATTCTGCATCCAAGAACGACTCCATCATAAAGAGAGCAATGAAGTACGTCACCAATGGCTGGTCGCCAGCTGGACTCGATGGTGACTTGAAGCAGCTTTACCACCGTCGGGACTCATTATGTGTCTCAAATGAATGCTTGGTGTTTGGAGATAGAGTAGTGGTGCCAGCGTCCCTAAAAACAAGGGTGCTAAAGCAACTCCACACTGGTCATCCGGATATAAAACGAATGAAATCCATCGCCAGAAGCTTTGCTTATTGGCCTCTGCTTAACACCTTCAACTTACCAGCAGCCATCATCACGAGAAGAAGCTCAACAACAAGCTGATCTCCGTTCCAGAAGGTGGCCTCCCCGACAGCGACGAGCAACGGTCAGGATGCAAGTCGACCCCGGAAAAATGCGCTACTAAAAAGGGGAGGAGTGTTGGGGTCAATAGATCCCCAAAAACTCATAGTTTGTAATTTTATCTTGGGCATTTCTTACCACCCACGCACATAGTCGATTGACAAATTTATCGATTAAATGTTTAAATATTTCAATAGCATTCAATTGACGAACTATCGATTCGGTGTTTAAAAGCTCCATGGCAATATCGATGTATATATACGTTTTAAATTGTCTTTGTTGAAATCTCTGGTTTTCTGGTTGTTGCAGAATATACTTCCATTCTAAGCTTGGTCTTCTCACTCTAGATAGCGGGGCTTGGACGCGTCAATAGTTAGCTTATTGGTCTTGGTCATCGAATCTCGTTCGCAGATCAAGTGAACTAGTGATAACTTCAACCCTTAACACTATGTGTTAAAATAAATAGAAGGTCTATGTCATCTTTTAATTTAAAATTATGTAGTTGTATCCAAGCTGTCTATTGTATTCCATGTTTCCTTTGAGATGTGGAGTTCTTCATAATTCAATCGACCAGCAGAAGGAGGAAAGAAAGCAAGAGTAAGCAGCCTCGTTTGACACCAGTCTATACTTGGAATGCATCTATGGGCTGCCCTACGTGCACGACCTTGCACTGTAGTCCGTCGTAGGAATTACATTTGATGTTGACGATCTTCTCAGGTACACCAGGGTCGAAGATTCCATACTGTCAAATGCTTTCTCATTATCAAGAAAGTTTATGTATAGTGACGAATTCTATTCCATTGATTATTCAACGATCTGTAATGTCGTGATTTGGTCTGTGCATGATCGATCCTTAATGACTTCCTCGATTGTTGGTGGAGTTCCATCTATATGAAGGTCTTTGTGTGCTGCTTCGATGTCCGGTGGGTTCAGTAGGGCTGCGGTTTTACTTACCGTAATCAGAGAGAGGTTTTGTCTTCTCATTTCCGTAGTTACTTGAATGATCCTCCTGATCTCCCACATTGTACGGGCATTCCATTACCTACACCAATTATTGCTGTATTTGTCAAAAAGCGGAATCCGCCTGCTTACTTCCAAATGATATCTGCTTTCAGCATAAGGCGTCATGACTGTTCTAAATGAAGACCCTTCAACTCTGTGTTTTTTTACATTGTTTTAATAATAAAAATTAACTAACTAGTTTTGCACGGCTTCTCCACTTACAGATTTACTCATTACTTGATGTGTTTATGTTCACTACCTAAAAAATAATAGAATTGGTAAAAATATTCTTACAGTTTTCAGATATAAACTAGTTATGCTAAGAACAATGTTTTAAACCCATTCTCATTGGACTGATTGAAAAAATAAAATGAAGAGAAACAGCCCATGATACATTAACAATTTTAATTACTAGGTTTGCTAATCATGTAGTCGAATCTTGTGTTAAATATTGATGACCGTTTAACTTTTGATAAACGTATCATCAACCAAATCAGTGTTATTTTACTTTTATTCCTCACTAGTAGTTGTCTAGTTTTGTATATCTCAATGATTTTGTTAAAATTTCTTTCAGAGTTCTTTGATTCTTACTTTGTCCGTATGTTTTTACTACACAATGCACTAAAATGCTTTAGTTTTTGTCTTTTCCTAATAATTATGTAGATCAATATTACTTTGAGGAAATTTGTGGGTGCTTACCTACTTTTTGTTACGTAATGTCTTTTTTAACCTGATAGTAATGAAAAATTTTGATAATTTAACCAAGTTAATTTTACATCCTTGCAGATAGTTATATTCACTAAAACATCATGTTCATGTGATGTCATCTATAACTTAATTTTCTTGATTTATATGAATACCAAGTATTTATAATCTTCACATCCACTAAAACATAGTCAAATCCACAACAACACATGTTTTATACGATTAAATGCTTAAAATGTATTATCATTATTTCCATATAATATTAATTACATAATATATGTCACTGGTAGCTATGAAATTAAAATACAACTTGAATGAAGATATATTTCTTTTCATTTGATTCCTCATAATTCTACGCTAATATATGCATTTGTATTTAAGTATAAATTTTGGTTGACCAACTTAACTCTACATTTCAATGTAAATTTAGTAGCTCAATAAACTGGAAATTAAAACTAAATCTCGATTACATAGTCGATTAATTATTGCGACTAATTACGTAAGAATAAGAATAGAAATCGGGTAAGTTGCAATTTAAACGAACATATTTATTTATTGAAACGTATAGAAATAATTGAAAATGGGTCCCAAAAGATTCGTTAATCAGATTAACAAAACACAGTACATAAAAATAAAGTTAGAAAATAATATTAAACAAATTTTATAAGTCGTAATTAAGTGAAAGACTGGGATACATAAAAGGGCTGCATACAATTTTTTATGTACAATAAAACTAAGTTTATTTTTGTATATTCTAATTGACGTCTGGTTTGTGTAAGAGATGATTTCTGAATATGTTCGACGAGACTTTTTGAATAACTTTGAGTCCATGAAATGACTAGTATCAACCATTAGATACACCAGATTAGAGTTTCTTGTGAAATCAATAGTTCTTGGAATCATAAAGGTTTTCCATGAACAAGTTCAAACCAAAAGTAAAGTGTTTTATTTGTTTAATTTAATGCAATTATTAATCATAATAATATTTTTAATTTTTCAAAAACAAAATGCTGATTATTTTTTCCTATTTATTCCTTTTTCCAAATTGAAATTTCATTTTATTGTAGTAAAAAGTCAATCCAATGGATCTAGCGCACGGAATTCCCACTCACGTTATCAACAATTATCTGTTTATCCATATGATGCCTACGAGTAGTATAGTGTTGGTAATCACAATAGTCGTTGTGGGTTCATAAATCATAACAATCCTTCAATTCCTTTACACAATAATTACTACGCATACAGAATAAAATTGCTCTTGTTTTTTTTGCACACCTTTAAAAACAAAAAAATTAATAAAGATTCATTCCCCATTAATACTATGCATTAATTGATTGCTTTTGTGTTAATCATCATGATCATGTATTGATATTTGATCATCAGTTTCTTTCCTCTTTTCCTGATATTCTCTCTGATCCATAATTGTTATTAGTAAATACCACCAAAAAACGATCTGTATATCATATTTCATGTTAATCTATTCAAATTCCATTCTTCCTTTTATTAAAACAAAATATAGTGTCTATTTATTGTTGGATTTATTTTCTCACACATGTTAACAAAACCATTTAGTATTACCTTCATTTTTATCTGTGTTTAGGAATTTTTAGCTTGGTGTTTTGTTGATTTTCAAATTCATTTTTCCTACTTATATTGTCGCTATTGTTAGTATATATTTGATAGACTTCATGTACACAACATGTAAGTGATTAATAGTAGATGTGTGTGTGTATTTGATTTCCTTTAATGTATTTATTGTTCAATCTTCTTCTTTGCTTGTTTGTGTGTACCATTCATAATTTGATTTCATACTGTTCTTCGTTTCACTGCATAGGTCTATGTATATGTTTATCATCTGAATTCCTCTTTTTGGCTTATCTTTATATTCTTACCGTTGTCAATTTTTTTCTTATTTTCTACTTGCTTCACTTTTCTAAAATTACAAATAATTAATTCTGCTGTTGTTTTTTTTTGTTTTTAACCAATATAAGAAGTCATCTTTATATTTCCATATTGTTTGAATTAAAAAGGTCTTTAAAGTAACACTATTAGTTTTCATTAAATTTTTCTGTGTAAATTTCTCTCTGTATGTAAGTTCTTTTCGGGAAGGTGTAGGAGTTTCATCAACAAAAAAAAGCAAACAAATAAATAAATTTGAACTAACTTATTTGTAGGGAAGAAACAAACTCTGCACATTGAGTGATTTTTTTTCAAGATACCATCAGTATTTATACAGAATACAATTGTTTATTGCATTCTATCTAGTAATAGTTGTACAAGATGAAAAAATTTTTTCTAAGAAAAAACAATGATTAGACAATATTTCATTGTTTCTCATCTTGTCTTTTTTTTAATTGAAAGGAATTTTTTCATGTTTCTCATTTGTTTAATACGTTTTATCATAATTAAATAAATTGATTAAAACTACTACTACTTATATCCCCTTGCTAAGTGAATTAATTATTTAGGTATTTAAATGGAATTAGGTAATCAGCACTTTTGATAATCTCAATGTTGATATTATAAGTGATTTACCATGTAAATATGTTTATAACCTAATTTAATTTTGAACTATATTTTATGTGTAAAGAAAATGTTTTGCTATTTGGCTACCTGCATGAGAAATCGTTGGAATCGCATCCAAATTTATGATGTGATATGGTAGGAAATCAAGTGTTTCTTTAAATAATAATAACTGAATCACCGAGTACTATCTGGTTACTTAATTCGAAGTACATAGGATGGGATTCGAACAAACAATATACTAGTTGAAATCCGATTGGTTTCATCAATAAACCACCAATTCTACATAAATTATGTGTATTAACATGCTACTAGAGGATTTCTTGGCTTTATTATATGTTTTCAGTTGTGATGAATGATTTTATGCGTTTCTAGAGTGCAAATTTAAAAAGAAATGATTCTATACAAAATAGAAATTTATATATTCCCCATATAATTATTGAGTGCATATCAACTTACGTACATTATCAAGTTGATACAAAAAAAAAACAGTATTACAGGTAGTAGGCAGAAATATTGGGTCGAATTCTTTGGAATGTTTTGATCAATTAGTTGTCTTAAGAGGATTACAACAATGAAAGGCAACAGTTGGAAACCATAAGTTCTTATGAGGGAGTTCATAACATTTTATTGGTGTAATAATATTACGCAGAAAGTCATTTCCAGTGCTATTACAGAGTAATTCTAGTCGTCTACAACCACAGAAAAATAGCAAAAATTAATGTGATAGGTTTGCCATGATGCACGTGTTAAGTTGTTATTTAATCTACTGATTTATTTAGATATCAGTTAAATTAACGTGAGATACTGTAGGCATAAAATATTTCAACGAAGGTAATTTTGTTACGCTTTGCTGATTGATACTATATTTTACATATTATCTTATAATATATGTGTATTTAGCTTATCCAAATCTTTAAAATTGAGAGTTTAGTAGTTAGCTAAAAGATGAATAATAAAAATAATTAAATCTTATCAACTCAATCGTATAACTGATGACATATCCGTCGATTGTTGAGTGAACTGTTATCAATTGATTGTTAGTCCTATGATTGTGTTGTCATATGATAAATAGTTTTTTATTCAGTGCAATGATTAATGATGAACTTTATTTTTTTTTATTACAAAACATCTCAACTAATTAAATACCGATTGATTAGTGAATGTTTCATATGACATCAAATTACACTTTGTTGATCACATCTAATTGTATTGTTGAGTACATCAAAATTACGCGTTTATGAACTATGGCCAGTTATTCAGATATTGAGGATATCATAAAAGAGTAATCATAGTATATTTCGACTGTGTTTCTCTGTCTCTCCAAAACTTGCTTCACCTAATTTGGAACTGGCTGTACTTGTATCCAAGTACTGATGTTCACAGTTAAACCTAGATGCGTTACTTAATTTTCCAAATACCAAGACGTAATTCACTAGGGGTTCTAATTTTCTCGTTGATATTAAGAGATACAATTGGTCAGTCGTTATTGGGATATGTGCAAATTGCCTGCATTTACAAGTTTTATCATATTTGAATTGTGTTTGGCAAACCTGTTGAACAAGTTTGTGGACATCTGGACGCAGTACTTTAATTATTGGGTCCAAGTTTTAATGTGAATATTAACACTTGTATACACGTACATCTAGTCTTAGATTCCGTAGCCATTAATCCAAATATACTAAATCATGATGCATGTGTGCTAATAGCACATGATCAATCACGGTTATTAACATAAAAAATGAGAATTCCTAAGCTTACACAGTGGACATTTTTTTGCAAACTTTTCATAGAAAATGAAGAAATTAAAAGTCGATGACTGACTATCGGTAGATTGGATGAAAATTTCTATTTGTACTGCTAAAGGGTATTACCGGATGATTTATTCTATGAACGTAAAGGCTTCAATCCTTTTCGCCTTGTAACCTTAGATATTTAGAAAAGCTCCATATAAATAGTTGTGTTTTCACACAATTCCTCCTGTCTGTATGTTTTAAAGAAACAAGAATAGTAAACAACAGTACTAGTCATTGAAAATAGAACAAATGTACATACTCGATATCTGAAAATTCTTGTCTGAAGTTAGTTTTTAGTATATGGACACATTAATAAAAGACGGTAATCGTTTCGCAATCGTAAAGTAGAACAGAACAAACTGTCGCGAAGTATACTTGTCCATTAATTGATAGACGAATATCTCGCCTTCGTCGTAGGTGACGTAAGTTGACGAAAGCCAAACGAGCTTTTCGAATCCTTGCTGAGATTTCGTCAGACACCAACCTATTACGGCTGACCGGACTTCCAAGATAATTGATGTTATCAATGCGTTCGACTGCTTCACTCTCTATCCTTAGTTCAGGTGTTGACGCAAACCAGTTCTGAAGTCACAACTTGCATTTAGAGGGAGAAAAGCACATCCCAAACATACTGGGATTGTTGCTCAGTTCTACCAAGAGACTGTATTTTATCTGCGTCTTCACCAAACAGGACTATATCATCTGTGTATTCTAAGTCGACGGAGGAGCTTTCCACATATTTTTTTAGCAGTTTTATTCGTCCCTATTTACAGTACGGAATACTCTAAATGGGAACGAATAAAACTGTTAAAGAATATGTGGAAAGCTTCTCCGTCAAACTGGCCGAAAATGCGCTTCAATGTTAACAGTGCAAGGTTTGCTCGACAGGCATTCTTTTCGCAGTTAGCGTAAGACTTCAAGTCGTAGGGTACCAGAACTCCCAAATCTTTTTCAACCTGGGATACTTCTAGAGACGAGTCGCCTAAGTTGTGACTATAGTCTGTGACATGTCTCAAATGGATTACTTTACATTTTGAAGTGTTAGATGTGAGTCCGTTGTCATCTACCCAACTTTGAAGTCGAGTCAGATTTTCCTAAAGTGCCAGTGTATCCTCTTAGTTGCGTATCTGTCCAAAGTTTCACATCATCAGCAAAAAGTAATAAGTCAGACGATATCTGATGTGGAAAATTATTTATATAAATCAAGAAAAGAAGAGGTTTTAGTACTGAACCCAGGGGAACCCTACTAGTCTGAGAGGAAGTGAAGTTAACCCTGACCTTAAATGTCAATTTTTTAGACATGAAGTGAGTCAATCAATTAGAGGTGATTCGATACCTAATCGTTTGAGCTTATTGATAAGATAAATACGGTTGACCCTATCAGAAGCTTTTGGGAAGTCAAGGTAAATGACGTCAACCTTCCCCTTGCGATCAAGGATGGTTGTCCGTCTGTCCACTGTGGTTAGCAGATTGATTATACATCCGACCAATTCTAATTAATTGAATTCATTGTTCCCGCCTTCTTCATCGGTGGGTCATTCTCCGCGTTAAATGTTGTACAACTCTTTCCCCGTGTTCAGCTTTAACGATTGTGTGGTTAGGGCCCGATGCGACTACACTACTCCCCCACTAGAATTAACGTGAAGTTGGTTCAATACCGAATTGGATGAGATTGTTGCGCGCTGGAGGTGACCAAGATTAATAATAAACCGAAAGATTAATCAGAAAGAAGGTGGCAGCAACTGGTCGAGAAATACATTTAATAATTTTAAAATATCTGTTTTAATGCATAATATGCTTATAATGAAAACCCACATGAACATTATTTATACGTCAAGTATGGCAGGATTATTACAATAAAAAACGATTTATTATGGTGATATTTTAACAACTCATATTAAAATAATAACATTTGTTTAATGGCTCAAGTTGTAGGCCGTATTAGTAATTTGAAAATGTTTGATTTTATTCTTAACACGCCAAAAAAATAAAGTCTATGTGAAAATTGTATAGGATTTGAACAAAGTTGGACTATAAAAATTAAGGATGATAGCGTTTTTATATATTTCAATAAATCGCTATAAGATGCGTAGTAATAGCTGTAGGTTAATAGCATTTCGTATTTAGAAATATTAAAAACAATCAATATTTCAGAAATGTTAAAATTGGTATTATATCTGGTTTAAATTATGAACTCAAATAACGTATATACCGGTAAGTTGTCCATGAGTTGATTTCCGATTACATCTGTATTATTAGGCTAACTGAAAGAACAAAAGTATATTCGTGGAGAAGAATTCCAACTAGTGTTACAGTTAGTTTGATACGGTTTATTTAGTTGTGGGAAGATTTTCTCCACCTCATTTTTACTTGACCGTGATACTACTAATACATATGAATGGTTATTAAAAATTTTTAAATACGTGAAAAGTAATAATTATGTGAATTTTGGACAGATAGCTAAGAGCAATTTGTTAAACATGAGTGTATTCGTAAAAGACATGTTATAGACTCAATGTTTTGATTTGCCATAGACTATTTACTGATATCTATACCTACCGGCTGATGGTACATAAAAGTTAGTTGCAAGTATGCAGTTTAGCATGATGCGGAATACCATTTCATTGAGATAAAGTGATTATAAGTTGTTGAAATCAACTAAGCCTATGTGCCACCGTTATAGGTGATATGTTGCTGCAAGATGTCTTGATTAAATAAGTCTTTACAAAATGATTAACAGTGAATGGTGCTCATATGCTTATCAGGGAGAACATAAGTTGTAACCATGGAAAGTACAATCCCAACTCATGTCTATGATAATGGCTTGAACCTTGTTCAGTGTCGGGGTAAATTCGACAGTGTTTTCAGTTTGCAGGAGATTTGCTCGACTGCTTATACTGATGATTTGCATGCATGATTGAGTGGCTAAAGCTCCAATTAGACTGACAAGGTTTTGAGATATTTACTGAATGAGCAAACGATAGAGGAACACACTATAATTATATGTAATAGATGAAGATAACGATTAAAACAACACTATTTAACGATAATTACAAGCCAATTTATTGACCCACTGCCACTACAGTGCCCCAGCTTGGTAAGCGTGTGAGCATCACGCTAAGCGGTGTTGCAGTATCCGGTACACCAAGTCAGTGTTCAGGTTCACTACGGAAAGTCCTGTGCAGTCGCAGATGAAGCTTTTATCATTATAGTTAAGTGGGTTGGTTGACATGTCCGAGAGTATTGTTCGGCCAGAAAGTTAGTGGCGTCACCATCGTTATTGATCGGGCCATTGGAACCTAGCATTTGGGAAACTCCAGTTTCGGATTGTCAACGAGACGCTGCATAACGGAATAGGCTTTTCGGAATGGAGACAAATTTATCTATAAGCTTTATCGGGTAATGAAGCGTGTCTTCTTTTTTCGACTTTATGCATATGTTCCTTATATATTTATATTGCGTGAATGCGCAGTTGTTAACAGTTCGTTTGTGTTCCATCCAACGATATCTTTTTCGGCTTAGCAATCGAAAAGTGCGGTTCTTGATGACTCTGGGTTGCTTGCAGATTTTAGGAACCATTGGAGGAACAGACTGCCTTGTAACACATAAGATCGTGTGTAGTATGAAATACCAATGAGCATCCGTATCAAGTTGAGGGTGAACTGGTTCATTTGAAGCCAAATCATACAACCGTAGAAAATACGTTTCTATCAAGATTAATGGGTGCAATACCCGTTTACAACTGAACACGACTTCCGTCATAACATGTAACGCACCAGGACATGATGGAATGTTTGAAGACCCCAAGTCTGTTCAGATCAACAATCAGGCCACAGTGCTTTAAATAGGAGGCTAAATATTGTTAGTGAAGTACATTGTAGAGTCACTGCGAGAACTATAACCGAGGAGATCATATCGTATATTACGGAATGCTCACCACTCAATTTATTGAGTTTTGATTGGGTTCAAATGCTAAAATTGGCAGATCGTTCCATAAACCTAATCTGCAATCATAACGGCACAATGGAATGCAACCATAAAAGCTCAATAGATGCACTATTAAGCAGAAATAAAAAGAACATTTGATGCCAGTCTTTATGGTGACGTATATTCTGTGATTTTTTGTAACCACATTTTTATTCAATATCCGTTGTTTTTCTGTATCACTTATATTAAAAAAGATGATAATTGTTTTGATAAGATTTGAACACACTTTTTACTACCGCGCGGATTAAAATATAATACTTTATCCACGTCGTCTGCCCTTCTGCTTTATTGGCCACGGCCTTTGATCGAAGACTATAATAGTATTATAATATCCTTATAGGCCTCCTTGCACTACGTTGGCATTTTGGCCCTGATCACTATTACATAATACTATTGGCCTCTGTCTTCCTAGTCACGACGTTGGTGCCATCAGTCGCAGAAGAACCTACGTTAAATCGAGTGGACTTATTTGTGGTTGTCATCCCAGGGAGCAGCTTTCAAGTAACATTCATTCTGTAATAATTGTTATTACCATATTGCTCAATACACCGCTTGTATTTATAATTGTATATTTGTTACCCTTGGTTTATTTTACCCGTACACAAACACCTAGGGTTTCCACTGTTAACTCTTTTGGCATATTATTATTAGTAACCTGGTGTATAAATATATCTTGTATAAGCTTTTTTTGCTGGGAACCACCACAAATCTGGTGAGCCCGTAAATTTTCCTTTCGAAACTAGTTCTGAGTTCACTCACAAACATTTCGGCGTTATTTTTCCTTTTGGTAGTAATTATTTTTTATACATTTGTAATGTATCCATCCGACGCTGATGGAATTAGCCAGGACTGCATTTCAACAGAGTTAAACGCTCTAAACTTGATGAATGTGCCTCCATTTAACCGATTAAATCCACGTATTTGGTTTGCACAAGTGGAAGTACAGTTTCAGCGGCGTAACATACGTTCACAAACATCAAAGTACTCTTTTGTGCTTGGAATACTGCCGACGGAAGTAGCATCTGAGGTATCGGATCTCATAGATAATGTCCCTGCAGCTAATGCATATGACCAGTTAAAGCAGGCCATCATCCAACGTACCTCATTATCGGACGAAAAGAGGCTACAACAATTCCTACACGAATGTGAGTTAGGTGACAAGTCACCCTCCCAATTATTACGCCAGATGAGGCAGTTAGCTGGACCTTATAAAGTTGGTGATGTTTTTCTGAAGGAAATTTGGCTACAACGTTTACCAACGGTAGTTAAGCAAATTCTTTGTGCTTCTAGCCAACCTTTAGATTTAGAGAATCTAGCTAGCATGGCTGACAAAATTTTAGAGGTAACACCTTGTACTACACCGTATGTGCAGACACTATCAGAGACTTCGAATGACAGGCAAACTCCTACAATAGCGTCGTTAACAGCCGAATTAGGCGAACTACGAGCACATCACGAACGAACCATTGCCAGTCTCGAAAATAAACTAGATGGATTACAACTATTAATTTCCAATCTCACATCTAAAAGGTCTCGCTCCAGTTTCTCGAGGGAGTAAGAATCGAGACACCTCAAAAGGAAAGAAATATGATGATCACATATGTTGGTACCATAGAAAATACGGTGACAAAGCTAGGAAATGCGTCACGTCTTGTAAATTTTTCAAGTCATTTTCCTCACCTAAAGGTGTCAACCAAACCATGGTAACAACAAATATTTCGAGTGATCCTCATACTCGCCTTTTCCATGTCCTTGATAAAACTTCAGGATATAAATTCTTAGTAGACACTGGAGCCGAAGTCAGCGTTATTCCAGTTACCTTAGCCAACAAACCTGTTCCTAAGGGTGGAAAATATACCTTAAGGGCGGCTAACAGGACTGAAATAAAGACATTCGGCGAACAATTTCTAACATTAGACTTGGGAATTAAACGTCATTTAACCTGGGTATTTATTATTGCTGACGTCCACCACCCCATATTAGGTGCAGATTTTTTAAGCTTCTACAACTTATTAGTTGACGTAAAAAGAAGAAAACTTATTGATTCCTGCACTAAACTTCAAGTCCTGGGAATTCAGTCAGACTACCACATACATAGTATTAAAATTGACACTCCAGGAAACGACATATTCACCACTATTTTATCTAAATTTCCCAAAATAACGAAACCGGACTACAGTGAAAACACGGTCCAACATTCTGTAGTACACCGGATAATCACAAAAGGCCAACCAATATCGGCACGTCCACGCCGATTACCACCGAAACAACTGAATGTTGCAAAGGCTGAATTTGACCACATGATGCAACTAGGTATAATACGTCCTTCAAGTAGCCCATGGGCATCCCCACTCCATATGGTGCCCAAGCGGGATCTGGATTGGCGATCCTGTGGTGATTATAGGTCATTGAACAACCTAACGTTACCGGACCGTTACCCAATCCCTCATTTACATGATTTTTCGCTCACTTTACACGACAAACATTTTTTTTCTAAAATCGACCTTGTACGAGCGTACCATCAAATCCCAGTAGCACACGAGGACATAGCAAAAACAGCCATCATTACTCCATTTTGTTTGTTTGAATTCCTGAGAATGCCATTTGGATTAAAGAACGCCGCACATACTTTTCAACGATTTATGGATGAGGTCACTAAAGGCCTAGATTTCGTTTTCGTGTATATTGATGATGCATTGATAGCTAGCAAGTCGTTCCACGAACACATTGATCACCTACATCAATTATTCGAAAGATTTCAGAAATATGGCATAGTTATTAATCCATCCAAATGTATTTTTGGGGTCGAGAGTTTAGAGTTTTTAGGTCACATGATCGACAAACATGGAATTAAACCGTTGGATACAAAAATAGAAGCCATCAAGAACTTTCCAGAACCCGATTCATTGAATAAACTTCGGCGTTTTTTGGGGATGATCAATTTTTATCGTCGCTTTATTCCACATTGCTCAGCCATTCTACAACCTTTGACCGAGGTGTTAAAAGGCAAAGCTAAAAAGTTCACATTACCCCCCGAAGCGAAAGATGCTTTTTCTGCAGCTAAAACAGCAATCGCTGCTACAACTATGCTGACCTACATAAACCCTGATCCGGAAGCAACACTAATCTTGTGTACAGATGCATCTCAGGCAGCAGTAGGTGCGGTACTACAACAGCGAGTGAATAATGAGATCAAACCACTTGCCTTCTTTTCAAAAAAGCTAGAACCAACTCAAACGCGATATAGTACTTTTGGTAGGGAACTATTGGCTATTTATCTGGCTGTTAAACATTTTAACCACTTACTTCAAGGCAGAGATTTTGTGATACTCACGGATCACAAACCTTTAACCTATGCTTTCAACGCTAAAAGTGATCGATATTCTCCTAGAGAAAAGCGACAATTGGACTATATTTCTCAATTTTCAACCAACATACAGTTTATAAAAGGAGAATCAAATGTTGTTGCGGATACCCTGTCACGTTTCAATGTCGATGCAATTTCCTTCACCAAAGGAATCGATTTATCAGAGATGGCACGTCTACAAATAGATGATCCCGACCTTGTAGCTTGTAAACAAAATTCGAGCCTGTCCTTAAAAAGTGTTCCTATACCGCATTCCGACTCTACTATCATTTGTGATACTTCGACCGGAATACACAGACCTTTTGTTCCAATAGCGTACAGAAAAAGAGTTTTCGATTGCCTTCATTCTCTATCTCATCCAGGAATCCGCGCTACTGTGAAACTGATTTCGGAAAGATTTGTTTGGCCAAAGATGAATGCAAATATAAAACAATGGACTAGAAATTGTTTACAATGCCAGCGCAGCAAAATTCATAGACATACAATTACAACACCGTCAACATTTAGTCTACCCGACCATCGTTTTCAACATGTTCATATTGATCTAGTCGGTCCTTTAGCCCCATCTAACGGATTTACTTACATCTTTACTGCAGTAGACCGTTTTACCAGATGGCCAATTGCTTGCCCAATAAAAGACATCTCCGCTGAAAATGTTGCTGCCGTATTTCTCGACAGATGGATCGCTAATTTCGGTGTACCTTCCACAATTACTTCTGACAGAGGTTCGCAGTTCCAATCTCACCTCTTCAACGAATTTACCCGCATTTTGGGAATCCATCACATCACTACAACAGCATACCATCCAGCAGCGAACGGACTAGTAGAACGATTCCACAGACAACTAAAAAGCTCACTGATGGTACAACCTGATGTTTCTAGATGGAGCGAATCCCTACCTCTTATTTTACTTAGCATACGTTCCACAATTAAAGAAGACCTTCAATGTACTCCTGCACAGCTCGTCTATGGAACTAATTTAACCTTACCTGGTCAACTAGTGACGCATAGTTGCAAACCCGTATGTACGGATCCCACTTCTTTTTGCGAAAGACTAATGAGCCATATGAATCACATCAAACCTGTCTTAAAAGAGCAAGTTAGCAAACATCTAGATACGTGTAAATTTGTATTTGTTCGTGTTGACTCTGTAAGACGTCCTTTACAACACCCGTATGAAGGACCGTATGAAGTAATTGAGAGGCAAACAAAATATTTCACAATCAAAAAGAACGGAAAAAACGAGACAATCTCAATTGACAGGATAAAACCTGCTTTTGTAGAATACGAAACACATGACAGTCAAAAGCCATCTAAAGACAGCAGCAGTCGTACAACGCAGTTTCCTGAACTTCCACATAATTCATTACCTACTTCGGCGACATCAACACTGCGTAAAATGGACGATTCTAAAGTTACACCCCCACAAATGTAGTTCCTAATTCCGCCATTTTACCTGCTCTTAAAACAACTCGTTCAGGAAGACATGTACATTTTCCTAAACGTTTTGTTGAATTCATTAATTAATCTTTATTCTGTCATTTTGGTAATGTAAGCGAACATCTATATTAGCAAAGTTACTAACAACTTTTTTTTCTCGAGCAATTTTATTTTAAAAAAAAACATTTCGTATGTACTACAAAAATTGATAAACTCATTATATTTTTCTCTACATGTGCATACGTTTCATATGATGTTTATTATTATTATTTCTGCAACGTTATTCAACGTCGTTAGACTCGTTCAGTTTATTATTAAATGCACACACAGTATATACAAGTATCTATTTGTTTATTTATTTTTGGCAACTACCAATTTAACTACCGTTATTATTATTAACATTATTGTTATTGTTATTATTATTATAATTATTATTATTCTACTTTCCATTATTATTGTTAAACCTTTTATATACATTAAAATGAGAAACGATTTTTTTTCTCTTTACCGCAAGAAAAACAATTTTGTTCGTAAACAGGTATACGCATACGATTTTTTTTCTGATAACATTTGTCTATTCTTCTTGTTGTGTAATTTTCTTTTCCCTCCAAAACATTTAGAGTTTTACGTCGGGCATACTTCCACCGACGTATGCCCTAGGGGGGTAGTGATATGGTGACGTATATTCCGTGATTTTTTGTAACCACATTTTTATTCAATATCCGTTGTTTTTCTGTATCACTTATATTAAAAAAGATGATAATTGTTTTGATAAGATTTGAACACACTTTTTACTACCGCGCGGATTAAAATATAATACTTTATCCACGTCGTCTGCCCTTCTGCTTTATTGGCCACGGCCTTTGATCGAAGACTATAATAGTATTATAATATCCTTATAGGCCTCCTTGCACTACGTTGGCATTTTGGCCCTGATCACTATTACATAATACTATTGGCCTCTGTCTTCCTAGTCACGACGTTGGTGCCATCAGTCGCAGAAGAACCTACGTTAAATCGAGTGGACTTATTTGTGGTTGTCATCCCAGGGAGCAGCTTTCAAGTAACATTCATTCTGTAATAATTGTTATTACCATATTGCTCAATACACCGCTTGTATTTATAATTGTATATTTGTTACCCTTGGTTTATTTTACCCGTACACAAACACCTAGGGTTTCCACTGTTAACTCTTTTGGCATATTATTATTAGTAACCTGGTGTATAAATATATCTTGTATAAGCTTTTTTTGCTGGGAACCACCACATCTTTGATAATGTATAAAATCTTAAGCTACACTTACCCTTCGACCTGGATCAAAGCCAGCATTTCATCTTAAAAGACATGATTCTTAATTTGTTCTCCCAGTTGTTTAACAAGAAATCGAGCGACTTCAGAAAGTTCATGTTATTGAACCAGTAAATTTCTCAGATTGTGTCGTGGAGATAGTGGTAGTTAAGACATCCGACGGTAGCGTTCGCTTGTGTTGATTACTTAACTGGTTTAAATGAAGCCCTAGAAACTCACTAGTATTCTTTGACCTTGCCTGAAGATCTCTTTGCCAAGCTGAACGGTGGCATGTCTTTTGCAATGTTTAATTTGTCTGTAGCCTGTTTACAAATCCCAGAAGCTGATGAGTGTAAAGATCTTCTTACCATCAAATACAAAATCGTTCATTCCGATAAAACCGATCGCCCTTTAGAGTCGGGACGACACTATATTCCAGAAAATTATAGATACCATGTAGCAGACTTTTCGAAAGCGGCAGCTTATCTGAATGATATCATAATCATGGGGCAGACATAACGGATTTATAAAAGAAACTTGACCTGGTACTATCATGCGTAATTGAAAAAAGATTTTATCTGTGTGCAGAAAAGTATGGCTTTTATATGCAGCAAGTGCGACATCTCGGCTTCACAATATATAAAGACTTACGACTACCAGATGTAGAGAATATTTAGGCTGTAAGAACCATGCCCAGACTAACGGATATTCCCACTCTACGATTTTTCTTGGGACTGGTTGGTAATAACGAAACTTTCCTACCTGATCTTCATAAAATGTGTGCCCTATTGAACTACACGCTGGTAAAGAATGAAAAATGTATTCAATCCGCAGAATGTCAAGCAGCTTTCGAAAAGATCAAGCATCTCCAAGTTTCCAACCTCTTATACATTATGATCCTACTTTACATACTTTGGTTGCTTTAGATGCTTAAAATTATGGCACTGGGGCAGTCATCCCTCATATTCTTCCAGATTAATCTGAAAAAGCGATCTTCCATGCTGCCAGGTCGATAACAACGATGGAAATCAACTAAAGTCTAATTGAGAAAGCAGCCCTGTCAACTATCTCTGTAGTAAAAATGTTCCGCAAGATGATACTTGGTTGAAAAATTGCCCTTTAACGGACAATAAACCATTACTAGTCGTATTTGGGTCGATTAAAGGAGAGTGATGTTTACGTGGCTACCTGAATGAAAGGATGGATAACCACGCTTTGGACTGCGATTTCAAGATCAAGTGCCAGTTCACTACAGTTTTTAAACAAGCTGACACCTTATCGAAATCGTTAGGTTCCCGGACCAAAACTTTAGAAGACACTCTCATGACAAACGCAAGAACCAAAGAAGTTAGTCACGTGTTTGATGATTCAGTTGATGGACTATCGGCTACCTTCGTAGCTATCAATTAAAGCACCTAAAATGACAAGATTAAGAGAAGTTAGGAGGCATCTCACCAGATGGCCAGAACACCACTTTCGAGGAGAGTTGTTGGAAAACGTTCATTGATGTGATTTACTGATAGTTAATCACTCACGTATCGCGTTCAACAACCGGATAGTTGTTCCAGAATTGCTGAGTCAAAACATTTTCGAACAACTTCACCCTGTGATCAATAAGATGAAACCGTTGACCTGAAGTCGCATATGTTGGCCTTCAGTGGATAGAGATATGGGGGACAAATGTCGTAACTGTTCAGCTTGTCTTCAACCAGTTAAAAACTCTTTGAAATGTAAATCCTACGGTATACGCCTACTGGATCCTGGGAGGGACTTTATGGAAATTTTGTGGGTCCAGCATAAGAATCATGGTTCTAGTTATTGCGTATGTATTTATAAAGAAGTCGGAAGTATATAATATGCTGAACTATATAGTCGGGGAGACGATCAAAAAGATGTTGAGTTTGCTCAACTGTTTCGATGTCACAGAGACTTTAATGACAGATAATGGCGTGTTTAGACAAATCTATGAAGTAAAAGGAATAACTCACTAATGTTCTTCACCCTATCATCTTCAGCCTACTTTAATGGCTGCACCGTTTCAAGTGTGGATGGTGGGATTCACACTAAAAGGAAAGGAATCGTGGTGGTAGTGATTCTAACAACGCGACCCTCAGAGCGGAAATATGACAGCTGGATTAGGTAGTCACATCATGACAAATCTGTAGTTTTGTGGCTAAGTCTATTTTTATAGTAGCAAAGATGAGTGTAACAACGTTGAACTAGACCATAATTCTACAGGTTTTTCTGTGGCATACACAATGCCAATGTAGTCCAAAGACACCTGAGCTCTACCAAAGTTGTTCTCTGCTGGCTACACAGTACCGTATAATATACGAAAATGAGCGTTCTATGTATTCTACATACTTATTAACAAGGTTTTCTTCACATTTTCCTAGATACCTGCGAAGAGTTGAGACAAACATTTCGGGCATTCCAGTAGTGAGATTTTATTTCATCTATACTCGACAATCTAAATCCCCCATACTTTCGTTTCCTTTTACGGAGAAAAGTACGGACCTACTTACTGAACCATAGTGAGGAGTTTCTTGGACTCCACAGTATAGAATATTAAAAAAGTGTTTTAATGATTATATACAAATCTTTAAAAACCTCTCAATTCGTTTCCCTGTGGAATTGTAGTCCTACAGAGAAATCTGCTTAGAACTCTGTGTTTCGTTTCCTGTATATCTCGATTCCAACCATTTAATTGAGCTCAAGTTGACATACCATTGTTCGCAATGGTCTGGAAATGAAAGGCTAGGGCTTCATGATCACTTTTGCCCAGTGTTGGCATATAGTCGAGGTTTCTCATGTCGTCCACATGTTGGGTCAATATGGGGTCCACTGAAAAGTACTCATTCCATAAGCAGTTGACTTTTTATTCTTTTCATCTGCTCACATTAGATAACTGCGTCAACCAGTTTTAGTTGGACAGGATTTCCCGACAATTTAGTCCATGGATTTTTACAATCTACTGAGGGTGTATTAAAGTCTCTTAAGATTGAATATTCACCAAGTGATGGATCCGTTTGAAGGAACCTCAACCAACTCATGGTTCGTACTACCGTACATCAAACTGGTCAGTAACTCCTGTGCCTCTCATTTCAAGCGCCAACTGAATAATTCGTACATTTGAATTCTCTGAAATATATTTCCGGTAACAGTGAAGGATTAGTTCTTCTAATGAATAAAAGTGCTCTTCGTTTACACCTCCGATTTATATCAGTTCCCACTAATGCGGACTTTTCAAAATCAAGTTCCCCATTGCCTAAAAAACCGGGTGAGCCAGGCTTCTGTGACGACAATTGCATCTGATTTAGTAGAGTTTGTTTGTACACTAAGCCTCAACCGCATGTTCATCAAGTGCCAGGAATTCATGTAACAGATTCAAAGATTATTTTAGTGGTTTCATACTGTACCTAAAATGTCTTCGGCATAATCGATAACTCAACGCCCGAACGTGTGCATTTCTAAGGTTCTCTTCAGGAGCATCCAATCCTAGTTTCAGTTCTTTTTCAGCTTCTTGCTTATCCAAACAGTTCACGAGCGACAAGTCTTTCTGATTGAAGAACCCTGATTCCTTTTAGTGGATACACATTTTGCAGTACTAAATTCCATTAATATCCCAGTTTCATAAATAATATTTAAACCATTATCAAGGTGAGACACTACTTGGTTAATTAGACATTCTTATGAACCTACTACCATGCCCAAAGTTAGTTACTAGAACCAACATTAATTTTTTCTGCAATTATTTTTGGGAGGAAAATTATTGAATGTGATGATAGGACGAGTGAACATAGACAGTGACTTAGCTTCAACCTGAGATTTTAGAGATCAGGTAGTCTTATAACGGAAAATTCACAATATTGGATTGAATATGTTACTCTGGTAGCATACATAAATCCATTGTTATTAGGTTAGATCTAAATCTTACAAAAATACTGACTTCTAACTTTGACCAACCTTCGATTTCATAACTACGATTTAGGGATCTGGTTGTTCTCTCGAGATTGGTGGCCATTTCTTACACTGACCTTTTCCCATTATTCGGTTTTCTCAGGGATTGCATTCAGCATTGAGTCACATCCAATTTCATAGCCTGAAAAATGTTGGACAATTTTGATGATCACGTCATGTTTTTGTTATATTTCTTGCTTGAAATATACCTTTTCATGCAATTGAGTTTGCTGGGCGTTTATTGAATGCCGCTATTCAGAGGGCGATGCACAGAAGAAATCGTTTTTGTTATTTTCTTTATTGGTCTCTTATTTCTGAAAGACCACCTTGTAGTCTGATTCTATTCCCTCGATTTGTGTGACTGTCATTTTTACTTTAACTTGAGGTGACTGCATGTAGACTTGTGTGTCGATAGAACAAGTATCAACAGATTCACCCTGGATAATGCCAACAGAGTTGAGCTTGTCAATACAATTTTTAGCCGCTTTTACCACAACAATAACATATGGTAGCCGCTGCATCTGAGTAGCACTGCTAGTATAACAGGTTAAAAAATATAACAAACAGAAATACTGTCGAAACAGTAAAAGCACAGATTTCAAAACATTTTGCGAATAAGGGAGTTACTCTTGATAATACTTTAACGGAAATTCATTCGACTTAGAGTTGTTAGAAATTGTAATGAAACAGAAGGGATATTCAACAATTTTATCACAGTACAATAAATCCAGGACTGAACTAGACTGATCTAACCTGCATTAATTTCAAATTGATTCGAACTGTCCTGGGTGTCAGCTAATCAACGTGTCAGTATTAATAATGGAATATGATTACTAGATAAAGAGGTAGACAGGCAACGAAGCAAAGGGATCGGAGTAGAAGTCCTCTCGACGTCCACTTGAGAAACAGTATTTCGTGGAATTTGACAAATACATCAATTTGTTTATTTCTGTAAATATCTAGAATCATTGAACTTCCAGGTGTTGAAAAATCTTGAATGCTACTTAATCGGATTAATTGAAATATAGATAAAAGTATCACAAGTTGATAATGTGCGAGCACTCGTTTTGTTCAGCTCAAAAGTCGTGCTAAGGTGATATGGAATTGGCTAGTACCTATTATTAGAGTTAAGTATGTTGTAACGGATATGTTATACACGGTCATTATACAAGAATTAATAGACGATTAGTATTACAATTATTTATCTCGCAAGAGTGAAAAAACGACAGATTACACATAACACAGTTTAAAGCAATCGTAAGTTGAAAATTCTTACAAACAGGTCGTCTAATATATATGATCTCTTGAAGCGTTTTACAGTATATTATGATAAATAACAACATCCAGATACTCTTCTTGCCATAAAATATTTCCCATCAAACAGAGGATGATAACAAACCAATATTTACTGTCGCAGAGACTACAGAAATAAATGAGTGAACTGCATTACCTGTAGCTTCGATACAGCGCGGTAGTCGTATTCAAATGTTTCTCCTTGTCTGTTGAATTAACATATTTTACCAACTATGAAATTCGCGAAACGTATTTTGTGCTAGGTTTGATGATTTAGTGCCTCGTCTATGTCAGATTGACCTTTAAATATATTCAGAAAGTCAAAAGCATAACAAGTGCATTCAAAAGTAAATGAAAAAATTTATATTT
Organism: Schistosoma spindalis; assembly: GCA_946903255.1. NCBI lineage: Eukaryota > Metazoa > Platyhelminthes > Trematoda > Strigeidida > Schistosomatidae > Schistosoma > Schistosoma spindalis. The sequence continues at coordinate 42,949,761 of OX336416.1, read as the reverse complement.
ATTTTTAAGATGTTTTTACCTAGTCGTGATTGTAGTATCGTCTGCGCTTTCAATAAAAAACGAGACAATTTTACATTCACCTTAGCTTTTTCTCTCATGTGATAATTCTGTAGTTAATATGAGCTATTTGTTTCTAATAATTTCATATTGCTTTTTATGCATTACGGATTTTATAACAGTCTTTCTCCAAGGCGCGCGTTTTGTAAATTAGTGAGTACCGTTGAATTTTCTTTCAGTTTAAGTCACCTATTTTCTATGTGATTGTAGCCTTCAAGCAACCATGAAAAATACCTTAGGAGTTATCAGTCAGTAAAATGGGTCTTTTACGGAAAAGACTACGTTGCACGATTTGATGTGATTCTATGTTTTTATGTAATTTAATATCTTTTACTGGTTACTCTGTATATAAATAAAAGGGTAATGACATACGAAATATTTATAGTTGACACCTGTTGTTTGTCTGCTAAAATTTAAAGGAATCCAAACACTACTTTCTACCTGGTAAAGGTTGGTTATGTAGGGTAAATAATAGGGGTTTTCTCGGTTTCAATTTTAAATAAAGACAAACTATAGTGCGAAATCATTCTCTGAAAGTATGAGCCAATAAACCTTACTCACAAGTCATAGGTACTTATTGGTTACTCCGTCCATAAGATGTTATACTATCAGGTTCAGGCTTGTTACAGAACGTAGTACTGTACTGCGTACTTCTTTACCTCAGTCCTCTTAAGGATAATATTTATGTCAATAACAAACAAATTTTGATGAAACCCAGTTATTCTCGAAGTTTGTGAGTGCTTTTAAACTTATTCACGCTACAGATATGTTTCCAGTCTAGTTTTATATCTAAATGGGTTCAGTAACCCACTGACAATGGCTATGAGGCAATTTGCCATTGGCCATACCAAGTTACAGTATATAGAAATCTGCTGAAAAATTTCCAGTAAAATGCCTTACTTAGTTTAGGCGGTTTTCAGTGAAGCTGTAATTTAAGGACGACCTTTGAGCGACGCCAGATTGACCTTGGGTGTCCACCTAATAACCAGGACCAAATTAGGGTTATAAACCTGTGTAAAAAATTGGAATTATGATTTGCAGTTGATGATTAGCGTTAAAAATTAGATTTAGGGCTTTCACCGCAAACTGACATCAGTTATAATGCCAAAACTCCGTTTATCCGAATGAATAAGTGGATTTCACGCAACAATCCAAGACCTATTATCTTATACGTGATTAGTTCGTCCTTAAATTATAGTCTCTCCGAAAAAATTCCCATTAGACTTCTTATACAAATATTTGTCAGTTTCACGTCCTTAGTTTTTTCTCAAACACTAGTGGCTTGTTATTTTTCACCACGACTTTTCGATGTTGCAGATATTTGCGTTTTAATCTAAGAATAATGATAATTTTTGCCAATACCTCAACTTGTATTTTTGTTTCCCGTTAGATAACGTGTCCTTATGGAGAACCCTGTTTTTGATGATCCTAGTAATGAAGCCAAATATTGGCGACAAAAGGCTGAAGAGTACCGTAGCGGGTAAGCTTATTTCAGTGTTTGTATTCCTACGATGATTAATAGTATGGAGGAAGCGCGAGAGGAGCTGGAAGACTTCCAGATTAGTTCACGAGAATTGGAACTAGAGCTTGAAACTCAATTGGAACAATTAGAAAAGCGCAATTCAGAGCTAGTTGTATTGTGCGAAAAGCTAACTGTCGAAAAAGATACTTACCGTGTAAGTGCAAAAAACAATGATATTTTGAGACAGCTGTTCTGGATAATGGGATTGATATTTTCGGTTCTTGCTATTTGTAGCATAAGGCGGAAAATAGTCAAGAATATGTTAACCACGAAATAACTAGACTTCAAGATGAATTAGAGAAGTCGAAGTTAGATCGAGAGAAAATGCACAAATATATCCGGGAACTGGAACAGTTAAATGACGACTTAGAACGTTCTAAAAGGTAGTTTACACGTTTGACGTTCCAAGTACTCTTATTACAGAGCGACAGTTGTTACATTAGAAGATTTTGAATCCCGCCTAAACCAGGTAAAAATATGCTCCTCATACATGCTTGGTTACACAGGCTATTGAGAGAAATGCATTTTTGGAGAACGAATTAGACGAAAAGGAGGATCTAATGGTAACTGTCCAGCGACTTAAAGATGAAACTAGAGGTTGGTCTCATAAACTGTTAAATAATTTATTTTATCTCATAGCTTACAAAATTTATTTTACAAAGCTTATTATTTATAGTTTCGCATTACGGACGGGTTTGTGACTAAACGTAAAGGTTGGATACTTTATATATATATAAGCTTAAGTTTTCCTAATATTTCTGTATTGTCTCGTTATCTCATCACGGGATGTATTAGTTACCTACGTTGTAATTAGCTCATATAATGTCAGCGTTAAAAACTAACGTTAAAATCCACTGTCTTCGCGTTATTCTCACCACTATAGGTATCTAATCACTCATCCTTTTTCTCGGTTAGCTACTTATATATCTCAAATTTTCTTTCGTCATATTTTTTACAACTCGGATCTTTGATGTGATTATACATCTTTTGAATAATATATATGATTGTTATAAGCTATATCAGTCCAGTTTTTTTCGAGAAACGTAATGTGATCAATATTTCTTTATGATGCAGTTGTTAACAGCTCGCCTTTCGAATATTAAAGACACAAAGGTTTAGGTACGATTGTCATTATTATTTATTGAACCTAGTCGAGGGCAGTAGCTTTCTAAGTATTTTGATATGTGTAGATTCAAATGTTTATAAGGAAGCTCTTGTCAAAATAGATAATAATTAACTTATTCATCAAGTACTTTGGTATGTGCCACACCCAATTTTTAGGGGTCAATGATACTACTCTGTTGCTCAAATTGAAGTAAGTGAATCAGAGTATGAACCTGAGGCCGAAAGTCGAACTCCTTACTTACTAAATTTCATCTGCTTTGCCAATATGTATGATACATGGATGTCATAAAATGGAGATTTGCAGCTCTGTTGAGGAAAAATGACCATATAGATTTCACCAAACATATTAAGTATGATTTATTAGTGTGCATATATTTTTTGTTTGTTACATTCGACTGTCTACTTGAATTAATTAAGGTAGTTCCTTTTTTACTCTTAACTACTTTTTCGCTGTCAAAACAATAAAAAAGCAATATGGATTTTTTGACAGGCCACTTTCTAAAAGCCTATGTTTCTTAACAAAAAACAAAGGTGGCAGGATATTTAAATGTTGGAAGTATCTGCTCTGTGTAAGTGCTAATGCCTCGGGAACCAAGTTTTAAAAGTGAATTCAAGTGAACTGAAAATACATTGTTAATTCTTGAGGCATTTTGTGGATGTAAAGAAAATTGACGAAACAGTTCACCACGTACGTTACAATGTTGCGTCTTAAGCTACAAACTATACTTATTGTGAGCGGAATATTAAGAAATTTAGTTAATGAAACTAGTGAAGTTCGTTAATCACGTACGACTTCTTGTGTTAAAATGTATGTCACTTAATATATGAATGTTAACACTACTACCCGTATTCTTCTGTAGTGATGAGTGTCCGGAGTGTTTTTAATAATATTTTTAGCCAATTCACTTATATTTTTCCAATCCTTGTCACAGACCTCCACCAAGAATTGGCTATAACTCGCCGTCAACCTGAATCGGGCACTCCACCAGAAGTATGTAATGGAGGCAATACCATTCCTACCAAAAGTTTTAATAAAAGTAAGTGAAATAATTTCCTAGCATCTCAATATATTTGCATAAATTGTATTAACGGATATTAATTATCTTTCAAAGTATTATTATATTTGGTATCGTATTATCTCACCGTGCACTTTGAAAGCAGTGATTTTTAAACTCCAAACGCGTTAACAAACGTATAGCTTATTTATGACATATCAAGCTACTGTATCGATACACGATATTATTCCGTTTGAGTGAGTTTAATCATAATATTCTATTTAGGTTTTCATAGATAACATGTAATCTATAGATTAAAAAGGTATTACAATGTCTAGATAATATCTGGTTATTTTGTGAAGAATAATTGACTAAAACTGTAAAGATCATTATAAATATAGTTCTACTAAGTGACTAAGGTATTCGGTAATTGCGTTAGTTTTGCACTTCATATGAGTAGCTTTTAATAAGATTCCATCCCATAATTATTGTTTTCCAAATTGGATTACGCTTTCATGGTAATTGTTTTAAGTGTTCAATGCAAATAAGACAGACTTTACGTTCCTTGTAGATTTACTTATTTTTCTCATTTTCAAATTGTTTTTTTCTGAGCTTTACATAAAATCGCTGCGTTCATATTTACCAAGTAGATAGTAAACAAAACACCAAACATTTTTAAGATGATTCAGCAGTGTTTCGTAGTTTTTACGGAAGATTGTTTATATACAAATGTCTTCTTTCTTATAAATCAAAAGTGTTATTATCCAGTCTTTATCCGATTTGGGTAGTTAGCACTATTCTTATGACGTTACTTTAGTTCATTAGTGCATTTTCAGGGTAGATTTTCTTTGCATTTGTTCCCATGTTTACAATCATAAAGACTTTATATATTCACTTTCTGATAAACAGATTGAGATGATTTTCTAACTGACATTCTACAAAAACACGATCAAAGTATTCGGTTATCACAAGCATTAGATAATTTTAAAATAAATGTGTGTAATTTTTAATAGGTTGTTAAGGTCCGCGAGATAACCACCAGGATTATTATTATTACTATTTTAACACGTAGATATTGGTACAAGGAGGCACCAAATACATATGCGCCACACAAATCTCAATTGATATGTGTGAGGGCTGTGATACTGCCCGGGTGCCCAAACCGAAGCAGGTGGTTTTCTTAGGGGGCCACACCCCGAGCCTTCGACCTGAATGCCCTACCCACAAGGTAGTGAAGCATCGTGAGGAGATGTAGTCCCATGGTAGCCGGTGACCGACGATTGGTTCATACGCCATTCGTTCCTTTAGGATACTGGAGCCCATGTGCACCATTGGTTTGGGATACGGTCAAAGCGCCGGACATTCGCTCTTCATCCTCTCATTTTCGTAAACAACACCCGTGGTGCGAGAAGGCAGTGAGTAGGACTTCCCTGGCAGAGGCTATATACGCATGGCCATGTGAGAGAATATGGGGAGGGGGAGAATGGACTCTCCCCACTCTCGGCCGTACCAGGGCATTCGGGGGCACCAGGATTAATAGTTGGAGACTAGGTGACATGACTTAAGATAATTCACAATGGCGCAGATTCATTTATCTACCTCTCGACCTTCTAGTATTCCTTCATAAATACCTTTCCACTCTGTTTGTTTTGAACTATATTCTGAGTATTTAATCTTCCTTTTCATCGTTGCTACTGCATTATCTCGTTCTCTTTTGCTATTCATGATGCTAACTTCATCTTGTTGTGCTAATATGGTATGGCGAATTGGGCCAACACACATCCGTGCTAGGCTCTAAGTTGATGACTGACTGTTTGTATTATCCACTTAATATAATGATTGATTAAGATTTGACTGTGTGGTGCCCAATGATAACAGAGCTGATAAGATGATTGGTTATGAAAATGAAAAACTGATAAGTAACGTTATTTTTTATTGATTGTATTTGAAAGTTGATTCACTATAGGGTTCCCATTATTGTAAACTTCTAGCTAAGTTCTTGATACATGATTACCCTACATCGTAAGATATTCTGGGTTTTTGTTATTAACTTCACTGTTTTTCTGTCTTATTCTCATTCGGCTGGAATATCATTTTCCATTTGAGATGTACATAGGCATTATATATAGTTACTGTGATTAAAAGTTCCAAACACATTACCGTTTGGCACACCTTACTTGTCGAACACTTTGACTATTTAAATCTCACTGTTTTTGCTCTCTTCCCTAGTTTTAAAATATCTTTCTAATTTACCTCAATAGATCGCTTCAAAACATGTTGATAATGTTAACTAAGGATCTGCTGTTTCATAGATTAAATTCAGCATTTCAGCCAGTTAAACTCTGCTAATGAAAACCTAGTAAAGAAGTTGTGGCCTCTCCAATTAGTATGTATTCTTGGGAATTCATCATGGCATTTTATTGAATATACTTATCCTAATAATACACATCTGTCAGCTATACTGTAATATCTATATGGAGTTAGGCTATTTATTTCATTATGCAATAGTATTCTCGTAGTATAGGTACAAGTGCTGTGAAATTAGTTTTCTGCACTGAAATATATCAGCTGAAGTACTACCGGACACCCAGGAGCATCCAGTAAATGTTTCGTTCTAGTTTGTGATTCTTTAGTGATGCACATCTACGACTCTATACAGGATCAAGTACAGGATATTCAGATGTAGTTCCAAAGAAGATCACCGAGTTGAGGTTAGATGGTACATTTCTCCGACTTCAGTTAATCGGTGAAAACGCTGTGATTATTCGGTAAAATTGGCAATAAATGTCTTGATCTCGACATTGTTAAACTCCATTAATCGCGACTGTTGACTAGGATTTCTGAAATTCACCTCAAATCCATTTGCAGGATTATTTCTTATTTGATTGGTCTATTGATATTAATTCAGTACAGTTATAGTTTATGTCACTAATATCAACTGAGGAGACATTAGAAACCAACACTTTTACTCTAATGAACAATTAAAATCTCTTTATTCGCTCATTTACTTCTGTTTGGATGTATCTGAATTTCTGTTATTTATGTACTCATAATAATCATTTGTAATAATAGATGTTAGATGACTAATTCTTATTGCGTCATCTCGTCTTAAAAACGACTAACATTGTGGCACGTGTCACTTGAAACATTAGTCCTTTCTCGGTATATATATATATATATATATATATATATATATATATATATATATATATATATATGTTTTGAGGTGTATTACGATGCACTAAATGTTCACGTTTTTTAATTGTTTTATCGTAAGACTAGAATACTTTAAAATCATTGATCAACTGGCACACTACTCACTGTCGATAAAGACTCTCAGAAATGGTTTATAATACTTGTATATTTATTTAACTAGTTCATTTGGTTTTATAAACAAAACGAGAAAATTGGAAGCAATTGATATTTATTTGTCATGATATCATATTAATCATTATTATGTGCTTGAAAACAATTTCGCTAAATATTTTAATTAACTTGTTTATCAACCACAAATTTATACATTCAATTTTCATCTGCACTGTATGAAAGCTAATCATCCCACTTTGCTTCCCAAACCTAGTTAGGTAGGGCAGCGTTCGAACTTAATCTACTATTATATAATCGACTATTATAAGTTACCACTTTACTAAATACATAATTTGATGTCGTTCTATATTACACTTACTTAAAATATTATTAAAATATGATGGTAATAAGTTGTAGTTAGAATTTGTGTCCAGTGTTGTACGTTTACGTGTCATGAAGACTATTTCATAGTATATGCATCTTTTGCTTTAATTATGCTTTGTATTTTACACTTCCATGACTATCATATCAGTTTGTGACGAAAATTATCTTTAAATTGTACAGGTCCCTTAACAGATCATCGTATTAAAATTAATAGAAATGGTTCGTTGAAAAGGGAATGTACTTACCCATTGCTACAATTCATTGTTAGGTCATCGCATTATACAGAACTGGTATAAATAATTAGACTTAACTTACCTCGAATTTAATTTTTCAGTAAAGCGTTTTGTTCAGCAGTGTGTAACTAAATTCCTCGCGATACGTAGTATTAATAGTCAACTTTAGTGAGTTACAACATAATTTCCTTTATTACGTACATATTTCTTTAGTTTAAGACTTTTTTAAAAATAATTTTAGTGTGAGTATTTTTTTATTTTCCTTCTTTTTATCCTAATGATAAAGCTATCGGATCAACTGTTTCGTCAAAATACTTTTACAGTTCCTTTTAGTCATTTTCACATTTCCAAGCTGATTTGATTTTATTCAATATGACGGTTTGAATTAATCCATAATTTTTAGTAATTCTATGCGGTCTTCGTTGAGCAAGATAGTTAGTGTAATTTATTTATTTACTTGAACAAAAACATTCGTACAAGGGGCCGCCAAATACATATGCTTCACACAATAACAATGAAGTTGTTGAGAGATAGAGAATGTAAGGTGCGTATGATAAAAACAAGAACAACAATGAATAGAAATTAGTGTATGAGAGTGAAATAATAATAATAATAATAATAATGGGAGAAATAGTTCAGTTAGGAAAAAACAACCGAAAAGAATTAGTTAAAGAAGTTATGTTCACTTTTATAGACAGTAAAGGGAAGTTACAGCAGGATTACCACTGGCTTCTATTCTGAGCCATGTCTGATAAAGTCTCTAGCCACTGTGTTGTACCATCTCTAAGGTCTTAACCAGGGAATCTTGAAGTACCAACAGAAACCAGTCCTATACAATTTTCTTTCAAGTAACGACACCATGTCATACACTGACCACCTCTCCGCTTTTTTCAACCAGTCCCAACATCGGCAAATAATGTACGACGTGGAATTCTCTGGGACATTTGTAAGACATGTCCAAGCCACCGAAGTCGATGTTTCGAGATAATAAAACCAATTGAACTATTGTCACTATACCCGAACACATGATCCCGAACCTGCATGTCACTAACATGGTGTCGCCACTGGATGTCAGCATTCCTTCAGAGTTGACGATAATCAAACACAGAGAGTCATCTAACATCCTCAACTCGGAGAGGTCAGGTCTCACAAACACAGAGCGAAACTGCTCTCACTGGCGCGTTGTAGATCTTACCTTTTGCAGCCAGACTAACATCACGAAGGCTCCAATGATGGCCCAGATTGGCATAAGCCGCTCTGGCTTCCACCATACGTAAATCGGTCTCATAACCCACGCCACCATCAGCACTTATGCAGCTACCTAGATACACGAACTTCCCGACTGCCTCTATTTACTTACTACCCTGAGTGAGTTCAGGTTCGGGGTCCTGCCAGTGCTTTGCATTTGGAAGGTGCGAAACACATACCATAACTACGGACAATGGGTGTAAAATGTCGAATTGACAGCCATTCAGTGAGAACAGTTTTAAGCTGTGTTTGTAAAATCTGGTCTCTCCGAATTTAGGATACTAAGCGATTTTCTGTGTTTGGTCATCGTTGTCTTCAAAGTATTGTTGCTATCCAGTGGCAACACCAGATTAGTAATGTGGGGGTTGGGCAACATGTGTTTGGGCACAGTGACGGTAGTTCAGTTGGCGTCACCATCTTGAAACACCGAATTCGGTGACTTTGACATGTACTACGAATCTCGTCCCAGATAATTCTTATTCATGAATCATTTCCCGGCTGGGACTGGTTAGAAAAGCAGAGAGGTGGTTAGTGTATGACATGGTTTCATGATATGAAAGTAAGCTTTACAGGACGGGAATCTCTTGTTCTTTCAAAACTCCCTATTTAGGGTCCCAGAGATAGTGCAAGACAATGGCTGAGATGCTCCCAGACATGTTAGTCATACTGCAATTTCATTTTACTTCATAAAAGTGAACGTAACTTCTTTAACTGAAAGAATCCTTTCTGTTCCTATTCTTCTTAACTGAACTACTTCCCTCATTATTTTTGTTTTTCTCTCATTCACTAGTTTTTATTGTCTTGTTTTCTTATTGTACTCACTTTTCTTTCCCTATCTCTTCACTATCTAATTTTCTTATTGTATGGCGCATATATGTTCTCATATCCTTTTGGACAAATATTTATGTGTTTTAATAAATAAATCTTACAGGTGGCCAGACCTTCTTAATATTTGTAAGGTAGGCAAGGAATCCACCTATTCACATAGTCTACATTTTCACTTCACTTACCACGCAACTTTGAGACATTTTATGATTTGTGTGATTTGCATTAGTACATCGTACTGTGTTGTGCTTATCTATTTTCAAGACAGCTGATAACATCAGTAGGCCTTTTATATTATGACTTGTTTGAAAACTTAATGTCTAACCTGTGACTAGCTTTTAAGTGATAACACTTTCTGTTCATTAGTTTTACTAGCCTCATTTATATATATATATATATATATATATATATATATATATATATATATATATATATATATATATATATATATAAGGATATGAATTCTGTGAATTAGTTTTCATTCTTTTGCTTTACAGGGCGCCTACGTTCCTGCTCTTATTGTACTACTGTATAATATCTGTATATTAATTATTGTTGCCCATTGAGAATTCTTTTTCTTGTATTCTTGTACTATTCTTAACAATGTCGTTGAGCCGATTTCTTTACTGTTATTTTGTTGTTTCATAGTGAATTTACATATTGCCAACTGTTTTCATCCTTTTTTCTTTGAAAATTTCGTACACTTAATTTCGAACTTCGCTACTAATTAACTCTCTTCCTTCTTCGCTGTATGTCAAACTAAAAATCACTTAGATGTACAACTTGTTCTAAAACTTATTTTTAAGTGATCTTTCTCAGATTCTATTTTTTTAAGCAAAATCGCATAATTCACTAAGTCAGGAAACTTTTGATAACAGGATAATGAAATGAGGAAATGGAAAAAAATACAAAAAAAAACACGGATTTACATGTGTATGCAATTAATTTTTACAATTAACTGTTTCATGTTGATCACTCCTCCCATTACACCGTATATACTCTTCATCACATGGTCTCTTTTTTTCTCTATCTCTCGAAAATGTTATTATTCATATTATGTACGATTTATGTAAATATTTTACACTTATTTTAGAGTTTTTGTTCCAATTAGAATATATGTGTATATTTGCACAGTTTTGTTTATTATATTTTAGTTTCTTTCCCTAAATTTTTGTATACTTATGTACCTGTGTGTTTGTGTACATGGAAAAAATGATTTTCTTTATCCGTTAACTCTTCGGATTTGCTCGTTTTTGTTCCAAATAATACTAATATATGTATGTGAACGTGTTTTGCTCAATAATATTGCGTTTATCATTAAATAAAACCATTAGTACTTTGTTTCTTATGCTTGTCACGAAATATTCTTCTTACTTTTCTATGCATATTAATTTTCTTTTGTTTTAATGAAAAATAATTTGATCCAACAATTTGTATTTAGACATCAGGTTATCAAATTTATCTCTGTTAATAATGCATGTGAATAACTGGGCTCAATCGTTTGTTGTAAAAATAAAAACAAAACTGTTTTGTTAAGGCAGCAGTGTAAATTCTCTTTGACCATATCACTTTTAGAAATATACACAAAACATCAGAGGTGGTGAAATTTATGTCTACGTTCACTTTTTTACGGTTTATTTATGTGGTTTTTTCCGGTTCACTTTAACTGTTATTGTTTTTGAACATGTTAGTTAATTTACTCTTTTTTTTCTGTATATGCAAAGAAAATTATAAATCAATTTTTACAGAAAAGTTGTTCTCTTTCTTGGAAAAAAATATTTTAGTTTGTACACATTCAGAGTTTTCTTAACATCTGTTTATCAGTGATACAAATTGGTGAAGTATAGACTGATGATGTAGATTTAATAATCAATGTATGTAATCATGTGTATACATCGTTCTTTTGATTAAACCATTTTCGAACAACGAGAGATTAAACCATTAATCTTTATTGGGTAGCTTACATGTTTTATTGCTGACCATTCAGTGATATTACATACTGAACGGTTTATTTTAATGTGTGTGTATAAATTAAATATCTTAATAACAAATATTCAGCAGTCATATAAATTTGACAACGATCCTATTAAAAATGAGTAAAACTTCCCTAGAATAAACAAGTTTTTTTCATGCTTGTGTGTATATCACTGAAGGCTTTTCTTTACAGTCATCTTATCTTAATAATAAATAATCATTTTAATCTATAACAAAACGAGAATGCAGTTTTTTGTTTTTAATATTCATTATGCAGTGTTCTCAATAGCTTAATGATAAATTTTAACTAGGTATCTGACACTTATAAATGATTGTTCAATTTTAATTAAATTCGTCTAATACTACTTTATGATTCTCTACTTATTATTTTACTTCTGTGTATATTAGTATTATCGTTTACTTTTTGATTTGTCCTTTGTTTTATAGTTCGACCTGTCTACGTTTTGGCATCAAAACGTATTATTTTCAACTCAAAATGACAGATCGAAAGTTGTTCTTTTAATACCTCTAAAGAGAATTCTTTTTTTTCAGTTCGTTAAATAATTATTGATAATATTTAATTATTTGTGTTAAAGGAGTTATATAATAAACATTAACTTTGGGTGTTAATGACTATTTGTGCGTTTGCTTATGTCTTTCAACATGACCAATTATTATAATTACTACACTATTTCCTCCTTATTTCTGGTTGTCGTTGCCAGTTATATTTGTAACAATTAATCCTGTGAATTTACTAGGAATGAAGATCTTTGTCTACTTTATATTGTTTCTTTTTTCTAGTTGTTTTCGTTAAATGTTTGTTTTGTGGTATGTATTTTAAAACTGCTTGTTCACTGTACTTTCATCATCACTCACCATATCTTCTATTTTTGTACAATTTATTATGCTGTTTTTCACTATGTACAGATTCTTCAATTTTTGTCAGGAATGAGTCATTTCTTATTATGAAATTGGTTATTTAATATCCATTAAATAATTGACTGAATCCAGTCATGACAGGTTTCAATGTGAAGTTGTGGTTTCTATATATCAGCTAACTGCTCGACAATAGTTGAAATGATCATGACAATAAAAAAGGTTACGATGTTGTATGATGAGCTTAATAAGGTTAAGGATATTAGTCATTATGACTATGTTAGTAAGTCAGAGGTTAATATTTATTCTTATAGTGAACGAGAACCCAGATAGGGAAGACCGGTTTATTATTTAATACGTAATTACAGGGTGCTTTCACAAAATATGAATTTCATACATTTAATATATAATTTGCATATTGTCTCTTACAAGTTTTATTGTTCCTTCACTCCTGTTCGTATCTTGATTGCTTTCAGCTTCCTTCTCTCTTCTCTTTGTTTCATTTTTCTCAACCTTCTGCTTGTAGACATTCTACTTCTGGCTGGTGCTACATGCTACTTTTATCTGCAAACATAAGTAGCATACGCTACAATCTGTGTATCCTAGGTGATTACAGGCAATATCCATGCCATGTAGTGAGTAATTAGTAGTATGGAATTTGAAAATACTATGAAGTGACAATTCCCTGTCATCATATACTTAACTGTTGTTTTTCTAGTATTTGTTTTTAATGAGACAATGCTTCGTGCAATTTAACTGCGATGTAATCGTCACCTGAACATATCTTTATTTTCTATTCACTAATAAAATTGGAAGATATTAAACAGAATAAAGTTTTTATAACTTAATCTCGAGCTGATCTCAGTTAGACCACCGCTGAAAACCCGTCTACGAGCTATAAGTGTCGCGCAATGTCGTAGATCATTTGAAGTTAGACACTAACACCGTTTGATACTGACTCAATGGTCTGGAGATTTAACTTTTGTGTGCGAAGTCCAAGGTCTTGGGTTAGATTATCATATACGGGATCACGGATACACACTGCTGAAAAGTCCCATACCTGGGCGAATCGGCAGTCCAGTACTTCCAGGTTTTCAATGGTTGTCTAGCTAAGGTCATTGACATATCTCAGTCATTTGTTGAACTTAGTTTAATGGTATTGATTTTGATTCAATTTATCAGTATTATGTCATGTTGTTTGATGTTCCTCGGAATATATTTGTGGGGAAATTCCTCATTGTCTATGTGCTTTGACCGTTCTAGCACTATCAGGCTAAATAAATCAGTTATTTCATTTTAATATATCAAAATTTACTGTGTACATGATCCTAGGATATTTGCTTTTCAACGTTGGTTTTCATCGCTTATCTACCAGATTTCAGTAAGAAAAGTAACGTTTATCCACTTTTCTATGTGTACGCTAGTCTGATTTTATGTATAAAATACATAAACTAATATCTTAAGTAAAACTACTATTATCAATTGATTTTATTCTCATTTTACAGTAATCAAACATGTCATCGAGTTTTTATCAATAAACATAATTCCTGTTCGTGTTCAAGTGATACATCAAGGCAAAAACTGACTATCCTCATTCGACATGTTGAATATTTAATATTATTTTATAGAAGGCAGGAGATCCATAAATTTTCATATGTACTTAGAGAGCATGCATAAATTATTTTAACCTGTGCGCTATTGTTACAGGTACTAAACACGTGATTATAGTCTACACTTGACCGATCAATAAACTAAGGCCGCAAGATTAGTCTGTGCACTTTTAAATGTCTGTCTATTCACTAACTCATTCAAGGTCATCAGGATTATGACCACCTGATCAAGTTAGATATCTTCCTTAGCCAATAGCATTCATTGTGACTTTCCGAAGATCAACGACATTTGTATATAGTGTGTTTACGTTTTGTGTATATGAGGTTCGTGTAAATTTTCTGTCGTTAAATAGCTGTCTTAATTTATGAGATTTGGTAATCGATTCTTCTTCAGTAATCGTGTGTCTTTGTATGTGAATGTGTGTAGGGAATATCTCACTTATCGACTAGGTTATGCAAAGACCAGTTATTTTTGATGAAAACGTCGACAAAATTCGTATTTTGACCGCCTTGAGTATAAGAATGATCGAAAAGCATTTCCTTCCCTCTATATCTAAAATGTTACTTCAGAAGTGGTGTACGTTAACATCTAGAATAATTATAGGATGTGATGTAGTTTGAAGCTTTGAATATTTCTCTTATATTAAGAGTTTTATAAGTCCCTGGTGTAAGAGTCGGTCAGACTTTACCAACTTGTTTCGCCTGCAGTGTAGGTGATATATCCATCACTTTGTTAAAGACCAAGTATAAACTTCAGTATTTCACTCTGTTTTACTTTATAACAATCAGGCACTACCGTTACTGTTTTAACTTATTGTCTATACATTTTATGAGTTAAGTGAATATGGCACACTAATCGATTACTTACTACAAACCATTGATTCAATAGATTATAAATAGTGTTTATTTTCATTCAAATGCGGATAATGTAATGTTTTCAAATATAAATACCTAGTTCATCCATGTGTGGATTTTTGATACAGCTTTAAAGATGTTATTGAATATCATTGAAACCTCTTTAAAAACTGAAAATATTTTCAACATTTTCTGTTTAATTGCAGAATTTCTCATATATATATATATATATATATATATATATATATATATATATATATATATATATATATATGGTATATTAATATCTTTTGCTTGATGCACCAATTATTATTTATTTTGTGTATGTTTTACAGATTCCCAAAACTAAAGTTTTCTAAGTATCATTACCAAGGTTGGACATGATAATCTGGAATAAATTGAGCACTGAGTAGATTGATAATAATACAAATAATATGTTTATACTAAAAATATTCTACTTTGTTTCCATCATACTATTTAAATTTATGTTAGTTCGTTTATTTATTCGTACTCTCTGACGAAGCGGCTTACACACGGGAAATCTAGTTTTCTACTCAGTATTTTATTCCCATTATACAATTTCTTAGTGATCAAATAAATTTTATACACATATTTCGAAGTAAAGCTTCAGTCATATTATTAAAATCCTATCTGATCCATCTCCAACGTTCTTATGAAATCCAAACGAATAAGTGGTCATAATCATAAAATTTCAGTAACCATAACTAACATAATAAAGTCCTCATCAGGATTATAGAGACATATCTTGAAAATGATTTGAAGTATATTCAATAATATTAAAAACCCAATTTAAGTGTATCCTTGTACAATATTTACAAATATGAATTGGTATATTAGATGTTTTCACACTGTATATTTATTTAGTAATATTATTATTACCATTCAGTATCTATTATTCTATTTGTTGTTGTAAAACGTTTATTGTACTTCTGACGTTGTTTAATAAATGTACTGTCATCTTAATTACATAGAGACTGTATCTAACCTATGCTTTTTTTAAAATGAATAGTGATTATGCATGTGTATGTATGTGAACAAGTATTTGTATAATATAATATGTATTTGCCTGTGTATTCTATCATATTAATTTTTTCCTTTTTTTAAAAAATTTATCCTTGGTTTTATACCCATTTAACTAACTGAGGGAATTTATCTTTTAAGAAATAAAGAAAGATTATGTTGAAATTAAATAGTGTTTCAATCACTGAGTTCAAATAATTGTAATATCAAAGTCATCTTATTACATATTTTCTTTTTTAATGATATTTATTGACAAATAAATAAATTTACCTTTGTAGTATGCACCTGTGTGTGTGTGTGTAGGTGTTTAATTGATTGTATCATAGTTCACTGATTTTTGTAAACAATAACATACTAAATAGTTTTAATTGTAATAGAGTAATTCAATTTATTAATTGGTTTGCTCTCATTATTATTGTTAACATATTTTTGTTATGATAACTATGATTTTGTTTCTGATAATCAAACATTGAGTGTAGTTAGTATTTGGTTCCTGTGATGTAAATGACTGACTGTTTTTTACTGTTTCTAGAGTCGGTGAGTGGTGATCCAGTGATTAAAACGTTCAACCTTCAAACACTGAGTCCTCGGTTCGAACTTTGCTTCATTTATTTCAGTTTTAACAATCGGGTAGTGTTATTACTCTCCACACTTAAATCGTAGCTGAAAACCAAGTAAAGGAATCTGTATTCCGCAAGATTTAATAAGAAACTATTGCTTAAAATATTAGAATCTATATTATCTGATTTAGTGATCCAAAGCTTGGTTTACAGCTTAATTCATAAATGTATTTCACCTATTTGTCTATTATAGAAATACATGTTAATTTCAATTACTTTATTGGTGTAATTAAATTTTGATAATCGCTCCTAATATCGTATATAACATATATTCAGTTACTACTGTCATCACACTCTTTTATGCTTTGGCTTTTTTGTTGAGAGTAAATCTAAGAATGATCTGATATATATATATATATATATATATATATATATATATATATATATATTACTGGAATGTGGCTTAGTCATGTGGTACTCAGTGTTTCAAACATATTTTGGTAAATAATATAGATCCGTTACGTTCAACACTCAAAATGCATGAGGTTTCTCAACTGGTTACAAATAAATGGTTAGATATTCCAAGTAATATATCAATGAAGTCTTACAGCATCAATTTCACTGTTTATTGTACTGTTTCAAATAACAGATAGAATGAATGTGTAACAATGTATTCTAATATGGTAATTCTTTAACTACTTTCATTATCGTGCACAGATCAAAATAAGTATACCTTGAAATTTAATCTATAATAATTCAATTTTGTTTGTTGATCTGTATCTGATCTAATTTTTTTTATTGAATGTAAATTGCTTGTTTTCTCTTCTTTTTTCTAATTTCAATATAAGATAATATTTACACGAATTTTATTTAAATAAAAATCTACACTGAATACTTTCAATCAAAATAAAATAGAATGAGATTTCTGTGAACTGCTCTGTTATTTTGTTGTTGTTGTTGTTGTAGCAGTATTTTTTCTTTGTGTCTGAAAGTGTGTTTTCCCCTTTTTTTCACTTTTTATGATAATAATAATTTTTTTACTAATACTGCTATTACAACTATTGTGATAACCTTTAATCATAAATTTGCATTAATTAACGTGCTAATATAAGTCTCATTAAATTGTATTCACAAAAGAGTTTGCATACAAATTGTTATTATTTTCGAATCGATCTGGATCAGTTTTTGTCAACATTCAGTCATTTACATGTAACTTTTTTTTATATGTCATAAAGCATAAGTTATGATATTTTATCGAAATTATTATGTTGCTTATTTTGTTTTAATTTCTTGTTTAAGTGTAAAATGTGTTAACTAAATTCCACTAAGGCTCTTTGATATTAAGCGACAAGATTACTTCTACCCTATTTTCCCTCCCGTTAATTAAAATGAGAAGTCCAAGTTGCATAAAAGTTTTTTTCTTGCTAGAGAAACCGAAAGAATCAAGTTTTTAATGAAATGAAATGGCGTGCTCATATGAAATATGAAGATAAGATAAACATGATACTATGTCACAGATGATTGGAGGAAATTAGTTTGTACGTCTCCCACTATTCAATGAAGACTTAATTGTTAGTCTTGATTCCTGGACTTCGAATCAGCCCTTGAGTGCTCATGACTAATTATAAGAGCTTATTATTTAAATTGACTAATTCGAGTAATTCCATTTATGTCTATTTACTTCACCGTATTTATTTAATTTCATAATGTATATCCTGTAAGCAATAATTCCACTCTTGTTTGAAATATATTTTACACGTGTTAATCCGTCGGCATAGCATTCTTGATAGTATGGGTATAGTGTCTAATAAAAACAAAGGCGGGTTAACTAAAAAATGACACCAGTCCATTAAACTGTTGACTGTTTGTCATCGACATGTTAAAAAGATACAGACTGTCTGGTTTGAGCCTGTTAGATAATCCTAATTTGTAGTTGATATTCTTAAACATTATAACTAAAATCGATGTCACTGAGACAAACTCATTCGTTCTTTTTGAATCGGTTCGAATAGAACACTTGTTTATTTTTTATTTCCCGTTCCCTTAATAACTCTGTTTGATATGCTAATTTCTTTATTTCAATAAATAATATTTTATGACTTTGATTTTCGTCTTGTTAATTTCTTGTCATTATATTGTTACATCATGGTATAGCAACACGCTTATATCAGGTTCTAATGTTCCATAACTAAACGACTAGATTTAACAGTCTATTCTGAAGTCATAGAATTATTCAAATTACCGTGAATTTCATGGAACTCTAACATTATCATTGTAGATGCATTACTAGATATATGTAGTCCAGTGTTTTTAAAAAAAATTGGCGATAATATTTATTTGATAGTTTATTATGGTTATCGAATAACAGTTCTATTTTACCAAATGATATGATTCATAAATCCGACCATGATACCAAAGCTCTGTCAAAATGAAATATGATACTTTTGAACTCATTTAGTCGCCTTGTTTACACTAAATTTTCAAGTTCATTTTAAGCATTTTACTGCATTGTGAATCGGGTGAAGTTAGAACTGTGAACTATTTTATTTATTATAATTGTTATTTGTTTCCCATAAAGCTTTGAAGATCTTAGATCTGATCTCGTATCAGGTCATAGGTGTGCATCACTAGTTGCGAATTCGGAATTTGAGTGTGATAGATGTCTAATTCAGCTTAGTGTTAGGTAGTTGACAGAGAACCCAGGACTTAGGTTCCGTGCTCTTTAGCACTCGTCAGCAAGATATACCTGTAATTTTGAAAGAACTGGTGCTACCTGTATGATTTAATTTTGCATCACTCAGTCACACAGTCAGAGACGTTTGTACTGAGCTATTCGTATCGCTATCGACCTGTAGTTCACGCTATATAGGGTCACTTAGACTAATGGCCACAGCACAACTCAGTCAATAGAGTTCAATTAGCTCTAAAGGACTATATAGGTAGTATTCAGTCATTCGTAAGTCTACCTTGGTTTCTATATATATAGTGCATGCGCATAAATGTTATTTTTAGCATACTTAAGTGTGTTCTTACTGGTTTATTCTTGAATTGACAATCTTTTACATTGTTGTCCTTCATAATCACAACTCTTTTTATGTTTATTTTCTCTCTCATTACTTGTTTCATCTAGTCGATACAATAGATTCTATGGTACAGACAGAAAACAGTTGCTTTTTTAATTCAATACTTACTCCGTCTGTCAGATTATCTGCTTTAAATATGGTGAATAATGCTTTACAAAGAATAGGAGTAAGTTTAAAAGTCTACGATAAGCAATAACAATATTAATTGATTTACAATTTTACCATTTGCATGTATATGTTCGTTTGTGTGCCTGCTTATCTTTCTTTGGCTACGTTTTCTGACATACAAGTGTATATAATTTAAGTTTTGTTATTCTCAAAGTGAAATAGAATAAATATTAGTTGTTGTTGTTTGTCAAATTACATTCTTTTGAACAAATTGATTTTAGTATCCATAAAGCACCGAACAGCTGTTTAATCCTGTTTATGAGATTCCACAGCAGTGTGCATCCATAACCTCACCATCGCGGATCCAAGACTTTCAATGTTGCGCTCTAACGCTTAACTTTTAGACTACTGAGCCGAAATCAAATAGTGTTTATATCTAACTTCAACTATTTCACGATATTGTGCGGTTATCTATTGTCTGTGGTGATTAGTAACATTCTGTAATCTCTGTAAACCTTTATACTGATCATTTTAATAATTTGTTTTAATATTCGTTCCTTTTTTATTCTCTATAGCAATTAGAAATGAAATTATCCATATTGTATAAGACATACGGTCATCCTCCACTTTCTGCACCAGTATATAATGGTAATAGTGGCAGTAATAACGGTAATATACACTCTCCATCATCTGATTTCGAATTGAAAAGATACAATTTAAAGTCACCACAAAGATTATCTAATCCATGTTGGACAAATGGTCCTATTAAATTGTAAGTAATGTTCATTGATTGGTTAGTATGTGCATTTTGAGTTGTTAATTTCTCGTTGGTTTATGCAAACTGAGAGATATTTTACATTATTCATTGTTGTTACGGACGTTTTCACTGTAATGTATTGGAGGTAATCAAATGACTCGGTTAAAGGCGTTCTTTATATATATCATCAATGTCGATTACTTCATATTATAAGATATCTCAATGCTACACTTTAATACAAATATGGTTATAAGCAGCTGATGATAAACCACTAAACATTATTCTTTAATCCGATAATTAGATTTTTATTTCCTTTGTTCTTACGCTCATAGCAAATTACAATGTCCGGTCATTATGGTAAATATCTCTTTGCAATTCAAAGAACCACAAATATTTAGTGTTCCTTTACACTGTTAACTTCATACTTTTGTTTGTACCATATTTTTGTATTTTAATAGTTGAATTCATGAGTCAATTTCGTATTTTATATTATTATCATTATTGATTATTGGCTTTACATCTAGATTCTCGAATGCGATTAAAGTGCAAACTTTTCTTCAGTATTAACCTTAGACATAAAAATAAACCTGTTGCTGACTTGTACATAAATAACATTCAGGCAAAAATAATATTTAATACGATATAATATTGATAATCAAATTGATCGTGTCAGTCAAGTCATTGTAATTAATCTATGACAGGATTTCTTCCCAGAGTTTAATCTTTTTTTACTACTTTCTCTTAGGACTTGATATCTTGGTAAACGTATTCAGTAAGATGTCTGGGAGCTTTTTCAGGAGGATATGTTATTAACCCATTTTACTTCATAATTTATTAAACCTTATTTTAATATATCCCTAAATTAGTTCAGTACATATTCTTAAACTTGTTGCGTAGCAAACATGATAATTACATAAAATAAGAAGGCTCATATGAAATGTATTGGGAATAATATATTTCATGTGTATATATTCATTAGATCAAACGGTAAAGGCGAAAAATCGATGATGTTTGGCTTCTGACTTGTCTGTCAGATAAGGCATGGGCGGTCTGATGACTTTATGTGTAGAGTCATTTAGTACAATGACTAGGTCCATAAAAAACAGGCACATACGTATGGAAAAGGTACATTGATTAACGTTAATAACTAATCCTGTGAATACTTAGCAACTAACTGATAATACTAAAATAAATCTACCCCATAAATTGTCCACTTTTTAATCTGTTTACATAATGATAGATTTACGTAAAGGTGTCGTAAAAGTGGTTATTACATTCGGATCTAAGATGTAATATTTGAGAAACTATGTTTTGAATTTATTATTGACTCCCTCCCTCGCAATAACGAACCATTTTCATACTTCCCCTTTTGTACTTCAAATCTGTCACCCAATAATTCTAAAAATGATATGATCAGTTTTTATTATTTTAAGATGAATATAAAAGCCAATAGTTTGTGCAGTGATTACCGTTTCAACAACAATGGGCTCTAGTAGTCATGCCATCACTATTTTGGTAACAAGTCCGAATGTCATTCAGCCAAAGATATTTTCCACTCAGCTTACTAGATCGTTACATATTTGATCAAAATTGTATGAACATAGGCATGTTGAGCACTAAAACCAATCCCTATTTGTTTAATATTTATGTTCATACTCTCAGGATTTATCGTCATAACTGGAGAAAAAATATACTTGTCATGTTTCCCGATTTGCTTTACATTTAAAGGTGTAATAACTTAATGCAGCTCGAGGTAAACCTTACGTTGTCAAATTATCTAAGTGTATCGTAATCAGTAATTACGGTTATGTTTTCGTTTATTTAGTCACTCAGTTGTAGATATTCTGTAATAATTTCTATTATAAAATTCATTTGAGGTAAAACTTGCCATATTGTAACCTTTCTCCCATCACAACTGACTGCACTACACTTGACGCGTCCGTAACATGATGAAGTGGTATTTTCGTCGTACAATATTTTACATTTTTCATGTAAGCTAGCTTTCAAACAACTGAATCCCATTCAATCATTTTTGTTATCGTTATAATTCGGTCGTACCGGGTGACATTATTCTTATAAACCACTGGTTAAATGCTATATGATTTATTTACATTATAAAATGTCTCCAGATTTTTTCACTTTGTTTGTCCATATTTTGCTTTAATTTACAATGTCTTGATTTTACAAATAGCCTTGTATGTATGTGAAAGACTGGCAAGTGGTTAATAACGCACGTATTACAAACAAAAACCTGGGCATGTATTGTAGTATTGCATGGTGTATTTTCTGCATTAATCTAAGTACATGAATAAACTTATTCAGAGGTATTTCTCTTACCTTAATCGATGAAACTAAATTATGCCTTCACTTTTCATATTCGACGTAAAGACTTAAGTCTTGTTTTTGTGAGAGTGACGTATTATCATCAGTAAATGACAAGAGTACGCTGTCATATTAGATTTCTTCACTGGAATACTCTTATTAAATATTTTATTCATTTCATTATAAGCTTATCTATAGTAGTTTTTTTTAATTTAAGTGCTTAACAGTTATTTCATTCACTTTTATAACCGTCGTCTTGTGATTAAACCAAATCACGAATGTGTTTTCCTTCGAATTCATTTTATTTTACGACGTAAAGTGTTAACTTGTGATGTGACACTATTGTGTTATGTATATAATAATAATCAGTATAGACTATTCAGTTCAAGAGGTTAATACATCTTACCTTAAAAATCAATGCTAAAGACCAAAAAGTCTTCATAGTGATACTCTTTTGGTCTTATGGTATCACAGTTAATTCCAATATTCTTTTAATAATTACTTTTCAACGTTTCTCTTGACCGATACTATATATATATATATATATATATTCCAAGTATTACTAGAATAAAAAAATTATATATGACAGGGATTCAATTTTGATAGTTAAACATTACTTGGAATTCTTGTCCGTTTTTGAATATAACTGACAATATCTTGTTTATTGTTGTCGAACTTTGTATATTTTAATGTTATTATGATTACTGATAATTAAAATTATTATTGAAGAGAATTTATGTCGTAGATCATATTAGACAGTTTATTTTTATTGTTCCTTTTTTTCCCTCCTTTATCTTCAGGGATCCTCTTCCAACTGCTGAAAAATCATCTCGGGAAAATTCTATACATTTTGTTCATTGAAATTAATTTACATTGTAAAGTGCATTGAAAAGAAGTCAATTCATTTTATCTTTCCATACATCTTACCCCCATTATATAACGAAATATTATTTATGTAAAGAATGTATCTCTTATTGTATTTGTGAATAATCTTTATTTTGGATTAAAAAACGGTGCATTTCATCAATTTTCCACTTTTAACCCAGAATCTCTTATTATTATTATTATTGTACAATTTGTGAGGTGTTCTCCTAAGAAAATAATTTTTTTTAACAATGAAATACTCTAGTTATCACACTTATAAGATTCTAGTTATTCTGATAAATCTTATACAAAATAATCTTTCTCTTTCTGCATGAATCAAGGTGCTCATGGTTACCGTTCAGCTTTCATTCTGTTCCAGCTACTCCTCATTGTTCTGTCTTTCTAAAATTACCTTATGTAATGCATTATACTGAAGTCTATGTTACTTACTATCTCTCTATCTATCTGTTCATGTATCTGTCTGTTCTATTCAGTCTTCTTTTCTTTTTCAAAACACTATAAAGAGGCATTTTCTACTTAATACATGTATGTGTGTGTATGTATAATGCCAGTTAAGTCACTTGTTAACAAATAAGAGGATAATTATGATTTTCATATAAATTATTTTCATTCTCATCTGTATTTATCACATCATATAATGATATTCATTAGTTTTATTGCACTAACACGTATATTGTAGCTGATGAAGAGAAGCGGGCGTAATATATTCATTATTTTATTTTTGTCATTGATCTTATCCCTTGTATAGTTTGTCCTTTCTTTTCTCTAAAGTTTACTCTTTTTCTGGTCATATATATCTCATGTCCTCCCCCATTCTTTAAAAAAATTGATCTTTTAGTTTCTATCACCCATTTCGTATTTCCTGTAACGATCGAGTCGGAGTTCATTTTACTGCCAAAACATATTAACATTATCATTATTATCACTCGTTTCTTTATTTAAAATATATTTCTTACGATTTTTTAAAAATTTCTTTTCGTCTACAATTGTACAATCTATCATTGATAAAATGTTAATTTTTTTTTTTAATGTATATTTATGGTGATTTAGTTGTACCTACTGGAAAATCGTCCAACATGACAGTCATTTCGAATAAAAAGGCTCAGTAATTCATAAGTAAAATGTATATTAATAGATATTATGATAGCAATTAAAATGGTATATAATACAATGTTTTTTATCACTGTTTTTATTATTATCATTATTATTGTTATTGGGATACAATAGTAGAGTAGTAGATTTTCTGTTTTGCTTGCTTTTTTCTCTAGTCTGTTATATATACTCTCATATTAACAGTTTAGTAACCACTCTTAATTCAAGTGAAAAGAGGGTTGATCATGTTTCAAGTCATCACAGTTATCTACGCTGTATACGTGGAATCACTTCGTGTATTTTCGCACGATTATGCTTAAGGTGTCACTAATGTCGTTAATTTTCTGTTTTGAAAATAAGAACTTTTAAATTTCAAAATATTCAAACATTACCAATACAAAATTATAAAGGTGTAACTCACTAACTGGATATGTATTTTTACTTGCAATCTTGATTAAGCAAGCTAATTCAGTTTTTAGTAGCTTCTCTTAGAACTATTCACTTTATTATGAATAGATACGTTACACAGTTTACTATATATCTTTACATGATTGTCAAATTACATTTTAATCAGTAGTTATAAATGAAACTTAAAACAATGTAGATATAGTCTTATTATTAGTTCACTGTATACATTTGTTGATTTTGACTTATTTAAGAGGTTAAGAATTTAGAACTAATAGTCATACATTATTCCATCCGAACGATAATTTTACTTATTTTCACCATTGAATATCAAGTAAATTATAATTAAATTTTGTTCTTTTAGAATCATTCAAATCGAAATTTTAAGGCGGGTAGCTTTCATTTATTGTTCAGTTTTTGTAGACATTTTTTCTTTTGTGTATTTACTCCATATTGCACTACAATATTCATGTTCTCTTCATATACTAAACGTTAGTCGTCTATCTAACAAACTTTTTTTTACACGTTTTAAAATGATTTGCAAAATCAAATATTAACATTTTAAATATCACATATGATGCAAATTATTAAATACTTTGTTTTTAATTGGTTTTCACATTGATAATCAATTGAATACATTGAAGTTAATTCATTTTATTTCGTTTTTAAAAGTTGGCTAAAACTATACGTGACGTTTAAATTATTTAGTTAGCTTTACTATAATTAACACATTAAGCCGAACCTTGTGATTGATCCATTTTATAGCATTGTCATATAAACTTTGATCAAATTTATTACAGGACAATTCATAATTTATGAATAAAAATAGAATACCTTAATGAACAGAGAACTTGTAATATTGTCCATTATTCATACGATATATATATATCTGTTGCCGACTGCTTACAAGACGTTTGGTTATTATGTTCTAACTATAGAATATTCATTCTTTGAGTTTGACATTCAAAATAATTAAATCGATTGTGTACAATGAGTAGAGATACAAAGCATTGTGACTTGTTAGTCTATTTTGATAAATTACATTCTCTGACTGCAAATCAATAAACTATATAAACCAATGGTATAGGGCTATATATATGCAGAGAAAATTATAATTAAATTGAATAATAACAGGCATTAGTAAATAACCGATTAGACGGTCATTTTCACAATAAGGTTAACTTCCATTAATTAGTTAACTTCAAACAACGCTTTGTTGTTGACCTAATTTCATGTACGAAATTGATCAACCTCACTTATTTTTTCCTGTGTTCATTTAACTTTTTAAGAAATAGAAATATTCTCTTGTTTGTCTTTTAATAGTCATTTCGACTGTGTTTTTTTTAAATTTATTGTTTGAAATAGTAATTGTTAAGTTACTTTATTTCATCTAAAATGTTGCCAACAAAAATGTAATTAACAAATAATTTGTGAAATAGACGATCCCATTTACGTCCGAAACGACAGTTCGTATCACTTCTTAAAAGAATTTCTTTAAACAATAAGTAAAACGGTAAATACAAGTTATCTCGTAAATAATAATGCAAACTGTTCCTACAAGGTCAGTATTAATGTTTGTTCAGTTTTCTAATTAGTAGCTAAATAATAAGATAATATCAGACTGTTTATTACGGAGTGCCATCACAAGGTGTTGAAGGAAGCTGAGAAATTGAGGTATTTGTCATTGTACTATTTGGCTGTAGCACGTCAGATTGAAGCAAGATAATATATATTATTTAATGCGCTCATTTAAAAGAATAATTGTTTCTTTCTGAACTTATGAAAATTTATGCACGGGAAGATTTTTAAAATTGAATGTTTTTTTATAAAAGGTTTTAAATTGAATTAGTCTCCAAGGTGGTCATTCACATTCTTATTAGAAATTTAAATCGCAATAAATATTCCCCATTCGTCAGTATCGAGGTTTTGGGGATTGTTTAATTTTCCTGAAACCATAATAATAATTAATTAATTGTTGTTTGCTTAAATGAAAAACTAAAAGTCCCCATTATTCTGCTTTTATAAATCTACATCCTGTTGATAATGTAGTAATGTATTGATCACATATTTTTATAGCAATATAGGAAAGCAAGAATACTAACCATATATCTGAATTAAATGCATGAATCTGTATGAATTATATATGGGATAAAATTTTTGCGATGCTTGATGCCTGAATCAGTTCTACTTTGAATTGTAATACCGTAAATCAATCACTGCATATCACAACTGATTTCTACATAAATGATCTGGATCCTAACATTAATATTTCTCATATGTTCTGGATTATACTCGATAATTTACCAGTTTTGTAGTGAACGAGAACACAAGTGTGAACAATCGAATGTATTTGAACATAAAAATACAGAACATCTTAGTAAAATCTAAGAACCATACAATAAATACTTCATTTGCAAAATATCAATCATTTCACTTTTCCTTCATTTCAACAGCAATCGTTCTCTTCTCTTTAATCTTCTTAACCTTCTACCAACAGTTATTTCACTTTTTTTGATGATACATACTACTTATATCTGACTGATAAGCAATCTGATATTTTAGCCTTGAGATGTTACTTTGATTTTTTTAGTTATATATGACATCAATCATCATAATAATTGTAATGTATAGAGAATATAGAAAATTTTAGGAATATTAAACATTCTATTTATCATTCAATTGTTTATGTAAGGAAAACAAATTAATTGAATTCTTTTGCCCTGGTATGGCCGAGAGTGGGATGGGTTCGCCCTCCCACGCGAATACAGCCTCTGCCAGGGAAGTCCTACTCACTGCCTTCTCGCACCACGGGTGTTGTTTACAAAAATGAGAGGACGAAAAGCGAATGTCCGGCGCTATAACCGGATCCCAAATCAATGGTGCACATGGACTCCAGTATCCTGAGGGAACAAATGGCGTATGAACCAGTTTTTGGTCACCGGCTTCCATGGGACTGCATCTCCTCACGATGCTCCACTGCCTTGTGGGTCAGACGTTCAGGTCAAAGGCTCGGGGTGTGGCCTCCTAAGAAAACCACCTGCTTCGGTCTGGGCACCCAGGAATTATCCCAGCCTACGCACTAAAACATGATGAACTATTTACTTATGGAAAATACTCTTTACGCTCCGATTTACACTGAAATGACTCGCACCACTATTATTATTATTATTTACCACGTTATCTATTCACTCTCTTTTATTTCCACTCTGTCCATCCTTATTTTTCGACTTATACAACAGCTCGCCTATGGTGGATATTCGGCTCTATCTAAACGCTCTCGAGTCATTGTCTGGTTGGAAATTGTATGTTACCACCGAATACGAGTACTGAAGCAGTTTTTCTGAAACCACGTGCACCATTCAAACTGGCTGCCTTCAACGTTCGCACACTTATGCAGATCGGACAACAGATAGGGCTGGCTATGTCTTTGGAAAGTCTTAATATTGACATGTGTTGTCTATCCGAGACCCATATTCAAGACTCTGGTGAAGTACTACAAGTTCGCTCTCCATCTGTCGCTTCAAAAAGCTTGTTTTACGTGCGTTTATCCGGGGACCCTGTGGCATCTTCGTCTGGTCTTGCTGGCGTTGGTGTCGCACTAAGCGCTAGAGCTGAGGCAGCATTAATCGATTGGATCCCCATTAACAGTCGGTTATGTGCTGTTAGATTAGAAAGTTCCATATAATTGATAAGAAATCGGCGTGAGAAACGATGTCTTCTCGTCATCTCCGCCTATGCCCCGACAGATTGCAGCCCGGATGCAATCAAGGATGAGTTCTACCACCAGTTAACTGTTCTTCTCCAGAAAGTGCGTTCGACAGATATTGTAGTACTAGCCGGAGACTTAAATGCTCAGGTCGGGCGTCTAGGAACAGAAGAGAGTCATTAAGGTGGCCAATGGGGACTCGTTGGTCGCAGGACAGATAACGGGGAACGTCTACTGCATCTATGCACAGACCACAACCTGTTTCTGGCTAGCACTAACTTTCGGCACAGTCATCGCCGATGTGCCACCTGGCGTCCCCCCTCTGCATCTCAAGCCTGGACTCAGATTGATCACATCGCGATCAGCTACCGCTGGCGTGGTTGTGTATAAGACTGCTGCTCCTTTTGGAGTACCTATCTGGACTCTGATCATTCCCTGGTCTGCGCAAATCTTACCTTACTTTTCAGTGGACAACGAAGTGACCGCCACCAAAGGATTGATGTTGTCCCTATCTTTAAGAAGGGTTCCTGTAACAACTATCGGGGGATAAGTCTACTTCCGATTGCGTCCAAGCTATTGGCTTCCATCATTCTTCGTAGGTTGTTCAATACCCGAGAGATATTGACTCGTGAGGAGCAGGCTGGGTTTCGTTCCGGTCGAGGATGTATTGAACATTTCTTCACCCTCCGCCAAATGTTAGAACACCGACATACTTATCAAAGGCCAACAATCGTAGTGTTTCTTGATATCAGGGCTGCCTTCGATTCGTTGGACAGAACTGTTCTCTGGGATTGTCTATTGAAGAAGGGTGTGCCTGAGAAGTTTATTAACATCCTAAAAGCCCTATACACAAACACCTCAGGCAGAGTGAGGGCATACAACCACCTTTCTCCACTATTCCATTCAAACGGTGGGGTTAGGCAGGGTTGCCCAATCTCACCATTCCTCTTCAACTTTGCCATCGATGACATTCTGTAAACAGCTCTGGCGGATGTAAGTAATGGTGGTGTGGATCTGTCGCCTGGAGAAAGACTTCTCGACCCTGAGTATGCGGATGATATTGTCTTACTGTGCGAGAATGCCCAAGCTATGCAATCCGCACTTAATCAGTTGGCAATCAGTGTCCGAAGGTATGGTATGTGCTTTGCACATTCGAAGTGCAAAGTACTTCTACAAGATTGGCGGGATTCTAATCATGTACTTACTCTGGATGGTGAGCAGATAGAAGTAGTCGAGAAGTTCGTGTATCTAGGTAGCTGCATAAGTGCTGGTGGTGGTGTGAGTGATGAGATCAATGCACGTATAGTGAAAGCCAGAGCGCCTTATGCCAATCTGGGCCATCTTTGGCGCCTTCGTGATGTTAGTCTGGTTGTAAAAGGTCGGATCTACAACGCGTCGGTGAGAGCAGTTCTGCTCTATGCTTGTGAAACCTGGCCTCTCCGAGTTGAGGATGTTAGACGACTCTCTGTGTTCGATCATCGTTGTCTCCGAAGGATTGCTGACATCCAGTGGCAACACCATGTTAGTATTGTAGAGGTTCGGCATCGTATGTTCGGGCACAGAGACGATAATGCAATTAGTGTCACCATCTTGAAACACCGACCTCGGTGGCTTGGAAATGTTCTACGAATGTCGTCCCAGAGAATTCCACGTCGTGCATTATTTGCCGACTCTGGGACTGGTTGTAAAAAGCGGAGAGGTGGTCAGTGTATGACATGGTGTCGTGGTATGAAAGAAAGCTGCAAAGGGCTAGCTTCTGTTGGTCCTTCACGACTCCCTGGCTGGGGTCCGAGAGATGGTGCAACACAGTGGCTAGAGACGTTATCAGATATGGCTCAGAATAGAAGCCAGTGGCGCTGCTGCTGTAACCTTATTTTACTTTCTTCATAAAAAGTGGTTGCTTCTTCCTTAACTGAAAAATTTCTTCTGACTGTTGCTTTTCGTTTCCCCCATTATTACTACTATTACACTACCTTACACTAATCTGTTCGTTATTGTTCTTTTTTTTATGCTCCTTTCTTTTTTTCCTACTCTTTAAATTCCCATTGTTTTGTGTGGCGCATATTTATTTGGTGCCCCCGTGTACCAATATTTATGTGTTCAAATAAATAAATATCACTTAGATACATTCTATTAACCTACATTTCATCTCTATATATGTGATTACGTAATTACTGCATGCACTATTTATATTAATACTGATATGTTATATATATATATATATATATATCTTTTGTAAAATTTTAAATACCTTCCAAGTATTATATCTTCAACAGATGATTAGTACGTTTTATTTTCTTCCAAAGTCATGTGTGTTCTATTTTATGGGTCATGAACATGTGACTTAATTCGAATTAGTGTCTTTGATTATTACAAAAATATAAATAGTATTGTAATGCCAATTATTCATGTGATATTAGAATTGAATGCTTCAACAATTGTATTGGAATGTATATGAATGTTAAGAAAAGATTAAGTATCTTAATATAACTACTATATTAATAAATCTATAATTGAAAAATACGGATACATTGTGATTAAATGTGTTTTGGTTGATAGGACTTCTGATAGGACTTCTGAATTGAATGGTTCAAGATTATGGTTAATTTAGTATGTTGCTTAGATTAATTCTGTTGTTTAATAAATTCAGGTGACAGTGTGACAATATGAATCATCAGATCAAATGTATAAGATATAGAGATGGTAAGAAGTGTGAAATGTGTGTGGTGTGGAGAGATGAGATCATCAAGTATTCTGGCGATCTGACTGATTTGATAATCAATAGTGATGTGCGTGGGGTCATGTGGCTATTAACCGTTCACTGAATTATCGAATCAGTTTATGTGTATTTCATAAATTTAATACGATAAGCAGATAAATAGACATACATACATGCATAAAAATGTACGTAGATAGAAATTAATAACTAATCACGCAAGCATGTAAAATATAATGAATTAGATGAATATGGTACGTTACATAATTATTTTGACTTGTATCATGCAACCCTGTATGGTCTTGTTGTTAATTTGTTTAGGAGTATACTTATTACCTTTCAGGTGAATAATATGATCAGTTCGAGAATTTGTCGAGATTGTTGAGTGCAATTCAGATCACCTACCGGCCTGAGTTAAAGAACCATTTAAAATTGGGATGCAGTGGACAAGTGTTTCACCATAATATGGGACTGTTCAGAAGTGCGCATCCATAACGCCGATGGATGCAGAACTCAGGACCTTCAGTCCTCACAGAGAAAGCTAAACCCTCAAACTATTGAGTCACATTCAGTGGTTTATAAGTCTAATTTTACCCATATATAACTCTACTGTAAGATGAATTCAGGTCTCACGTTTATGACCAAAGTAGTTGGAAAGCCTCAACCCAAAATATTCCACTATGTAATCAATATCATCCATTAGGATTAAAATTCAATGATTTATTCACGGAATCGAAAACTCAACAATGTCAATAGGTCTTAATTTTTCAATAACTATCGCATATTTCCTATTTACTAACATGAAGATCTTCAAAGAATATGACTCATGGTTTTTCTATTTTGTTCTTCCAACGAAGCTGCCTTAATATGTCTTTACCTTAGAGCACAGGATTCACAGTTAACGCAAGAAGAACGTCTGAAGAAGTTTCAACAAATAAGATGCCACAACTTAGGAGGTAATTACCTATCCCCTAATTGTTCTTAGGAAATCCAAAACCCGCCTTTGTTAAATAATTTATTAACTTCAGATTTGAATTTTCCGCAAGTTGTTTAGCAACTTTTAAAATATTCCTCCAAATCTGTAATGATCTCACTTTGTTTTTTCGAAGAAATACTGTATATCTCATACTTTTACTTTGAACTACTGTTTGTAGTTGTTGTCAACGGTTGTTCTATATAATAACTTGAAGTCGTTTCAGTTCACATAGAGTTAATGTTTGAAAACGATAAGTATAACTTTCTGCCTCTCGTGTGATATATGAGTTATTTAAGTGATTACTTTTTTCCTATAATAGTGTTGGGTCCATTAGGTGAAAGTCATTTTGCCCTCACCAGAATTATTCTCTAAATTCATCAGAATATTCAAACCAAAGCTAGTGAAAATCATAACCTGTAAATTTTTTTACTACTTCCATATGTTTCATTTCTCCTGCATATATATTATGTGGACGATTGTTTCTCATATTTCTGATATGGATATTATTTTCATCCCTCTACTTGTCTTCAACATTTAAACCTATAAACAACCCTATTGTGATACTTAAGATTTCCAAACAGTTAACTAACTAATAGATTATGTTTGGTAAACCACTATAAGTGACATTGAAGTGTACCATTGTAACAGAAATTTTCTTTGCTAAATTTTCATTTCTTCTTAAATTATATTTATGAAATAATAAGAGATCTTATTCACCCGTCGTTGCAGCAGTACTACTAACAATGTTACCGACAAACTAGACTGTATTTTATCAAGTGCTACATATCTAACCAGAGCAATGTGTTAGAATTTATCTAAGCCCACTGAAATAATCTCTTGATTGCGAATGAATTTTGTTATAAAGTTTATACTACTAATGATTTGTAAGTACTTGAATAAAATCATGATTATTTTACGGATAAATTAGAATCATTGAAGTTTCAATGTCCTTCATAACAGTAGAACAAATGGAAACAAATGTTTTGGTAAATATTGGTCTCATGATCTCCAAGAAGTAAAGTAGCACCACCCAAATCAAAACGTATACTATTGTATTAAAATTAACAGTTTATACTGGGACCATCATAATTACCTGATAAATAAAAGACTATTTCAAATATAATTTTAACATATAGTGACTTCTCTATACTTGGCGCCCAATTTCTGTCAAACTATTCGTTTTAATCTTGACGAATATTTGTATAAAAGACTATTTCTGTTTACTGACACGATCGAAAATATTATAACTAGTTTCCCATTGGTGCAAGATTCTTTTAATGAATAATTTAGTTCAAAGGCGATCCTATTGTAACGGTTAGGTCAGAATACTTTTTCTAAGGATAGACGAGATAATTGGTTCGTTAAGAGTAAAGTAAATGTTTGTTGTCGAAATGTTATCATCAATACTCTTTATTTACTTGAAGAAGCATAATTCATAGCAGTTTGAACTAATGTTAGTCTGTGAATAACTGTCATGCTTAGGTATCCCTTGAGGATTTATAAAACCACCTAGTGCTCCCTGATATTCATTGATTCCTCGGTTACTAATACCTGGTGATGATCACGCTTAAATTGTACACACATCAACATTTAGATCAATGTATACATAGAACATGTGATTTATTTTATTCTCTGTATAAACAATATTTATCACATTTGGGGTTTTTTATTATAGTGCTCAATAAATAACTAGGTAAGTTTCGTAGAAATAATGAATATTAAGTTGATTTTTTTTTGTATGCTTTACTAAAACCTGACGATTACTTCTAATAGTACTGTAGTTAATTTGATAATTAATATGAATAATAAAAGTTTCTAACGTATTCTTGAGCTTTCAAGTCATTGACTGAATGGTAAATTTGTTTCCAGTGAGTTATTTAGAAAATATTTTTGAAGATGTTAACTTGGACAAGATTTTCAGAGATGGATTTGATGTTAGGTAATGAATGTAGGAGGGCAACCATTTAATTTCCATACTGAAAGGTTAGACGAAATAAATGAAAAACAACGGAAGCTTATACATGTAGAGATAATGACTGAAGTTTGTGAAAAATTAAATTAGGATACTTACTTAAAAGTATGACCCGTCTATTATTTAACAAACTTGCTGCAGTAAGGATAGTAGAGTGATCTTTTGTATTCCCTTTGAAATTTAGGGGTTAGTACATAAAAGCTATGTAAGGTGGTTGGAAGTAGTCGACAGGATACTCTCGACCTAGATTTCGTGAGATTGGGTACTTCTCACTAAGATATGTGTAGTCTTAAGGAAACTGGTTTGGCCTGGAGAATCCGATCTCGCGTCACCCAACATCACAGTTTCATGTCGACTGGTTTTTATTACCTGAAATTTCAAAATAATGCAAGCGATGAGTTACTTAGATTAATAGTCACATTGCAATTCGACCAGAACTAAAAGACTGAATGAACATGACATTTCTCGGTCAACTAACAGTCAGTTACATTGACTGATGATTACTTAAGCGAAGGATAAAAGTTCCGTAATTTCGTTTTCAAAGCTCATTATATGAGCTAGTTAAACACGAATATTTACCAGTTTTTGTAGGATTATAGGCTTCTTGAACCGATGTTTCGATATTTCTTCGAATTCACATATTGATTATAAATCATGATAGGGACAAGGAATGGATTACAGATTAAAACAGCAAAAATTAATATATATTATATTTATTGAATAATTATGTACATTCTGACCTAATGGACATCTCTGGTGTTTTAAAATACGGGAAATTAATCTGAATCTGAACGCTAATATGTCTAAATGACGAATTCCAAATAATCCAGTACGCAAGTCATGGATCGTACTACGTAATGTGTAAAAGCGTTAGGTGTTCTCCTCAAAAATTAATTTAACCAATTAACTTGAATCCAACAATCAATATCATTTATCATAAAATAAAGCAGCAACCCATTCATAAATGATGATGTTAAAATATGAACATTAATGTAGCTGGAGAATTCGATTGTTTGTAGAAACATTCTTTAACAGAGCTAAAGTAGTATTAGTCAATGAGACATCTTACGCATCAGCTTAAATTATCCTAGCGTTAGGATGCCCTGCTACGGCCGAGAGTGGGATGAGTCCGTTCTCCCTCTAGAAATGCTCTCACACGGCCACGCATATATAGCCTCTGCCAGGGAAGTCCTACTCACTGTCTTCTCCCAATGGGGTTGTTGTTTACGAAATTGGAAGGACGAAAAGTGAATGTCCGGCACTTTAACCGGGTTGGTGGACATGGAGATTCCACCTAGGGGAGTTGGAAAACCTGCTTCGGTTTGGGCACCCGGTAAGTATCACAGCCCTCACACATATCAAATGAGATTTGTGTGGCGCATAAGTATTCAGTGCCCCCTTGTACCAATATCTATGTGTTCAAATAAATAAATAATCCCAGCGTTATATTCATTCTGATTTTAATCATTTATAATAGAGAGTAAATTACTTCTACGTTTTTAAATGTCTTTTTGTTGTTGAGTACGTTTACAAAAACGGGTGGAACTTTTTTCAAGTCAATATAATCAGTGAAATATTGATTAGGTAATCAGTTGGAATTACAGATTCTATTCCATAAAGAGGTTAAGGATAAAGAAATAATTATTTACTGTATTTTTGTTTCTAGTGATAGTTAAATATGATATCAGTTTATAACAGAAATAATTAAATATCAATTAATCAGTATATAATATGATAAATCATTTATGCTTTTCCACATGATAAAAAGTACAAGAAGGTGAACAGAAGAAATAAAAAAAACGCACACAATAAGAGTTCACTAACCGTGATCAGTGCAGCATAACTGGATCAGAAAAACACAATCATTTTAACAAAATGGAAAAAAAGAAACCCAGATAGACACATACATTAATGTAGGAATTAATTGAAAATTACTAAACCATTTAAATTATCATCTTTTTTTGCATAAACTA
This sequence comes from Schistosoma spindalis, assembly GCA_946903255.1. Classification (NCBI taxonomy): domain Eukaryota; kingdom Metazoa; phylum Platyhelminthes; class Trematoda; order Strigeidida; family Schistosomatidae; genus Schistosoma; species Schistosoma spindalis. Next base: position 42,913,155 of record OX336416.1, on the reverse strand, counting down.
TCGATCAGTCGATTTTTTTGTAGATAGATAAATAAATAAACAAAAGGATAAAAAAGATTACATCATAAAGTGATTCGAAACTCCAATTATCAAATGAGATTACGTAATAGTCAGGGGGTTAGATGAGAACCCCCTCATTTGATAATTGGAGTCTTAAATGAATAAGAATTAAACATTGGTACAACAGCTGAATGTAGTAGATTCAAAGATAGATAACTGAAGAGAAACCATGTTATATTTATGAAAAGAGTAAAAAAGAAAAAATTCTGATTGGATACGAACAGAATATCTATATGTATACATGATGAAGAATGTGAAAGTTGTATGTATATAACACAAAAATATCAAGACTTGAAATACTCTACGGATTGTCACATATTTAGACGATTCAAGAATACTTTGTCAGAAAGGATGTATGAAATTCTTTTAAATAGTCCATGACCAGTTTCATTTCTTCAATGCTAGGGAGAATTGTTATTCTCCAAAACAAAAAAAAAGTATTTCAACTATAGTAATCATAACCTGTACCTGAGCAACATGAATTATGATTAAAAAAATGTGAAAACCAAGGAGGGTAAACATTACTGATTCCTAAAAACATCAGCAAAAATGAGATGTTGATAAAACAATTACATTGTGGTTTGAGATAAGCGAACCTCAAATATATTTCGGATACAGAAACGTGGATTCTACGAGTTCTAAATTTCTAAGACTTTATTAAGTAAAATGTAAAGATCAGTGAGTTTGAACTTGGAACATTTTCGAAAGCCTTTGTAAGTTTTCAACAACTCTATCATTCACTGATTACGAAAGGGCTTATTCTCCATAAAATCACATAATTTATTAGAAAACGAACACATTTTAAATTGGATTCACAATGATAAATAGATGACTAGGTGACTAGGTTATAGGTATTGTAAATTCAACCATGATATCAAACAATTGATGTATATATAGTTTGAAAGTATAAGATTATTGTCTTTTACTTTTCGAGAGGATAAATCTGCTGTTAAACTCGGATTTCAATTTGAAATGGAACTGTTTCCCTTGTATAACCCGACTCGTAAACATTAAAAAAGAAAGAAATATAAGCACCCAGCCCATCTAGAAAAAAAACGGTTTAATGTACTGCAACTATGGTGATTTCCAAAATCACAAATCTACTGTACGACGAAAAGTCAGTTAAGCTAAACCATATCACACAGAAGGACTAGAGGTAACAGTTACAGTCTTTGAGTAGCTTAACAATAACTTTGGATAAGCTATGCCATCCTTTGTCCTATCTTTGGAACACGAAATTTACGGAGGCACTAAAACAATGCACAAGACAACAACTAAATACTTATCATTTTGACTACCGACTTTTCCATCGAACCATCAAAAAGTTGAACTACTTGTCACAATACTTGATTATACCCACTTCTGTATATGGATTTAGATAAAAGTTGGATTGACTGGGACACCTCGGTATCTAGAATTGAGTAAATCTTTCAGTCGTCTGTCCCATTCAGACTGAAATTAAATGACTTGGTAAGACTGTCCTTACATTATGTTTATAACGTCAACCACGCTAAAACATGTTGGTTTATTCTAGTTGTCCAACTCCATGTATTCAAGTTTTAGGAAGTTTCAGAGTGAAGGATGTAAATGAATATTTGCAAATTAGTTTACCTAAAATGCCAAGTTCCTGGTACTTGACCGAATCCAGATCCTGGTACTACACAGACGCCATATTCTTCCAAAAATTCCAAACAGTACATAAAGTCTGGTTGCATACCTTTCGACTGAAAAAAAATTATGTAAGACAACATCGATAAACAACCAGAATTAAATTTCACAAGTTATGTAAAGGTACACTGACCAGCTGGAAAAAAGAGAAAAATTAAGCGATTTTTTATTTGATAAACCGTTCATCATTTCACAAAATCGATTACTCGAAGTTGTAAATAAGATTACTGAAAATCTACTAGTTGAAGTCATTAAAGTAGAAAGATAAATTAAAGGTCTGGAGACTTCATGAAATATTATTAAATTAAATTTGCATTCACATAACATAACGTCATAAACTATAACAGTGATGTATTAAGTCAGTATCTATTAACATATCACAACTTCAAGGATAGAGGTGGAATCTTCGAGATTGTTCAACTCAAAAATGGCTAATAAATTGGCTAAAATCTGTGATTTTTATTAATGTTTCGTGTAACTAGTAACAGATTCATTTTGAGAATAATGAAACTTATCTTGGCTATCTTTGTAATCGAATCACGTTTCTTGTTTCACCGTGATGTTTTGAGTTTTTAGTATTTTTTTTACAAAATTGTCACCTAAACTAAGTTTTTTTATCTGTTATAGTTCTATATTAATATTGGGATAATCGATTGTATTCATTTAATTTTTGAATAAAATATAGTAAGCTGAATGGATTGAAGTTATAATTTACTTTAGGAGCAGCATCATAAAAGCAAGGACTATGCACAAGTACTTATGTTTTCAGTCATGGAATACAAGCATATTAAGCTGTTCGACTGAATGTTCAGAATGTAAACCATAAGAAAACAAATTCATACAGGGATGAGTGGTCTGTATGAAAGATATTGTGTGCATCAAATACTTTGCTAGCGTACGAATATACTAATATTTAATTTCAGGGCGACTTAGCAGTCGAGCATATTATCATGTGGTCCACTCGAAGTCACATTGATGGGCTATTGATACTAATTAATCGTCGAAATTGAAATAGGTGAAATGGAGTTCGAATCAACAACTTAATGGTTAAAGGTTCAATGCTATAATCACTTGACTAAAAATGTAAATATTTCAAACGAGTGATTGATCATCATATAAATAAAATTAAATTACACCTTCAATATTTAGGTTGAAATACCGCAACGTACTTCAGTTCTACCGGAGATAGATCATACTAAATAGTTTATAAACATGTCTACACTATATTATTTAGTAGATAACAAAAAGAAGTGTAAATGTTATGATGTCAACAAAACAGAATGATTCTAAAGTAATCTTTGGTTAATAATAAAAGTATTAGTTAGTATTTAAACTAGGGTAAACTTGATTGGTAGCTTGTATCAGACAGCAAATAATTAAATTTGATAGGATTTATGTTATCTGGTCGCAAGTTACAAGTCAAAACATACAACAGTTGCACTATAGACCATGTAACTCTCCATCATGCACTAAGTGAATACAAAAAAACTTGTGGAATAAGTGTTGTTTAACTGAAAGTGGGTTACTCATATTATATTTTATTTATGAATTAGTAACCTAGTGGATTTTGTTAGTTGAAAAACTTGAGTAAGCGCCCTCCTCAATCACTACCCAACTTAATTTAGTTCGACATATTGTGTAAATCATTTAACAAAGTCTCAGTACAGTTTGGAATCTGTTTACTATAATTAAGAATATTTTTTCTGGCAGCTGCAAATTGTGTGAACCTAAACGTTACATTAAGTACATTACTTTTATTTGTATGTAGCTATTTAGTTTTTAAAGCTCAGTTTCGAGTCTAGCTATAAACTTTGCATGAAGGATTATTTATTACAATAATACGCTTGGAAACTTGCTATAAGGTTCTAACTATTTCCATCTAAGCGTTGTTATAACATACGCTTTAGAAACTCCAATCCTCTCTTTCTTAATGCGGCTCTAATACACTGTATCCAATCAATATGTGATTATGTTCATAATAATATATATGAACCAATTATAATCTTTACACTGAAAAGAATGAGAACATATCAGAGAGGAAAATTTTATTTTCGACACAATTTTCTAGAGATGTACAGTCGTATTTGTAGGTAACTTTTCTACGGGTAGTACCCACGATATAGCGCGACCGTTCACTATTGTCTTCAGTAAGTAACTGCTTCATAACAGACACGGTTGAACTGCACTGGTTGCAGCTTCTCACTAGAACTCTAGGAAATCCATCTTGAAGTTAGTTACTAGTGAGCACATGATAATTGTCAGTACAGGTTTGTGAAGATTGTTGAGTTTTGATTGAGACCAGTGCTTCCAGGTTTTTTTATGGTGATCTAGCTTTAACTGATTCATGAATTTAACTACTAAATTACTTTAAAAAGGGGTGCACCAATGTTCAATTTACTTGAAACTATCAAGTCCAACCTTGGCATTGATACCTAGAAACCGTCTTAGACTAATGAAATAAAAACAATTTTATAGTTGAATTCATGGGTCAATTAAAGCTAGAACACCATGGAAAACCTGCAAGCACTGGACGGCCGTTTCGTCTTATTATGGGACTCCTCAGCAATGCGCATCCACGATCCCACCCCCCGCGAGATTCGAACACTGGACCTATCAGTGTCATGCGCGAGCGCCCAACCTTTAGACCACTGAGCTGACCGGCATCCAACAGTGTTAATGTCTAACTTTAACCAATCCACGAAATTGAGCCACCGTCCACCATTGCTTTCAGTGAGTTACTATCTCACAACAGACCCGGTTGAACTTCAATTGACTCATGAATTCAACTATAAAATTACTAAGATCTCCACAAAACCCTTTCTGATAATAAAAAAATAATGTATGCTTATTAACGAAATAACTCACCTTTGCTATTTCGATCGCTTTTTTAGGTAAATCAATTCGTGGAAATGCATACATTGCTCCAGTGATTGCATTACATGAAAAACCTTGAAGTGAATTTAATGATTTTGTAGTGAGTTCAGCTTTTTGTTTAAGTTCTTTTAGCACTGATGATTTTTCTTTCATAAATGAATTGTAAGATGGCTCATGGGGTTTAGGAGGATTTACAACGACATCCATTGTTAGCTAACAATTATGAAAATAAAAGCAGATATAATAAAATCATTTGACTTAATATTTATTAATTGAGTTTATTGAAGAGGAAAGTAGATATACGTTCACAGATGAATCAGTAATTGAAAAAAACTTTAGATTTACTTTTTGAAGCAAAATATAAATATAAGGTGCGATAGTCAGTGACTAATAATGGAATCTACGATGCGTATTTTGTTCTGTTTGTGACTCGTCATCTAGACGTAATTGTATCCCAAAGTTGATATCTACTTAGGGATTCGAACCTAGTGCCTTTCTCTCCAAACACCATCGCGCAATCCATTTATCTACTGAGTTCAGATAGCCACTGGATTTTCGAATCTCCCTATTGAGGTTGAGGACTGAAATTGATCAGTTTCTTCTGGCATATCTGGACTCACTAGCTAAGTGAATAACTCGATGGCCTTTGAGACAAACGCTACTGAGTTCAAGTTCCGGAATGAACACAAAATCTGGGATAAAGATATTCAAATCACGAGTCCCAATTAAGACGAAACGCACTTCCTAGATTCCATTGCTAGCCACCATCCATCGATGCTTGTGACTCAAAACAATGTCGGAATGATCTGTACAGGATGGACATGACAAAATAGACTAATTGCCGTTCTAAACATCAATAAGAATGTTCAAATAACCAATGTAAATGGATTAGAAATATGAACATATTTCTAAACAAAGTATTCTAATTTCGACCACTTGAAATTATCTTAAAGTTATCACTGGTAAAATTAAATTTTTAGAAATAAAAGTATCAGTTGGCGTATAAAACTGTGGTATATATCATAAACTTTTAAACTAAAGAAAGTTTAACTGAATACAATCTTATAACCTGATGGTTAAAAGGCGAATACTTTAACTATTACATCACCTTTTCATATAGACTTTTAGAAGCTCTAAATTTTACTAATATGAAAACAAATATGTGAATCCGGACAATTACAGTATTCATTCTTTCAATGTAAATCCATATATTGAAAAGGAGTATTACATTTAAAAGAAAATCTTATGAATGTAAAATATGATACAAAGCAACCATATTAACCAAAACAAAAATAAGCTATACTGCCGTCAGAAATTATGACGATACATATACAAGAAACGAAATCCAGTTGATGAAAAGATTTGTTTAGCAGAAAAAAACCTTATTTCTCTTGGTTTATCAAACCGGGGTGACAGCAAAAAAACTATCGATTTGTAATATAGAAAATGGTTTACTCGTTCATCTACTTACCTAAATCTACGCATGTTACATTTTATGAACCCTATACTCCATTTCAATTGTCATTTTGTTATCTTTTAAATACGTATGTAAAATGTTCTTTTGGCATAAGTCACAGACATTATTCTAACTCAAAATTCTATTATAATCAATTTTTGTGATTAGTTTGTCTTCTATTTCTTAAAGATGACCTAGAAGATCTAATCATAATCAGTAAATCCTGTGTTTTACTCATTATTTATTTTACCTTGCTTATTGGATCTAGCTATCAATAGATCCTTATTGTTCTTTTTGGATCACTTAGGATCTAGTGTATTCCGTGAATTTCCTGATAGAAATTGTCAGAATTGAACTACTACATTTGTGACATCATGAACGCATTAAATTTTTTATGGATTTTATCTAGGTAATCTCTCTAGAATCCATCACTTTTGGCCTCAAAACAAAAAAATAACGCAAAGACGAGTTTGTAGGTGTCCTTATCAAGGTTCGACTTGTTAATTTCAAATCAATTGAGCATTGGGTAGATTGTTATTAATAAAAATAATACATTTGTAATATCCCAATGTGTAGAAAATCTAGTTTTTTTAATTTTCTAACGTTTCATGACTCAGTGCAAAACAACATTCTCAGAGAATAAATAAAGTAAATTAACCCAAGTTTAGATAGTACAAAGGAACAAAGCAAGAATATTTGGTGCGGTCAATCAGAAACAGGTCTGATCAGGTCAATGTCATGTCATTCCGGTCAAGGTGATTTATATGGGAGACGTTTGTATATTTGTGTGTGTACGTATGTTAAAGGATGAAAAATGTGACATTTGTGGTGTGAAAGGATAGAGTAGAATTTGCATGTACTATAATGGTGTGAGATGTGGATAAAATCAGACATGGTAGCTCAGGTAGATGGTTCAAGTCGGATGGATAATGAGTCCTTTTCTATTGGAGGCAGTAGGATTAAGCAATATATAGAAAACTTCAACTACTCGCCTTTCTTTGTAGTTGGAATAGCCTTATACTATTTTGGTGTTTTTAATACAGACTTGATGGTTGTTAAGTGTCATGAACTTCTATTGTCGATTTAACTTGGAATCTTTCCAGTTCTACGGTTTCTTCGTGTACGCAAGATGTTCTTTGGCTCGAGTCAAGGTATCACGATCGACATATCCTAATTGGTAGACCCAATTCTGTGTTGACATAAAGGGGATTTTTTCCTATATACGAACTTAATCATTTCGAAGGGTTAGTTGTTTTATAGTATGCTATGGTAAAACTACAGTACTAATCTATGGTGTTTCATTCTGATTATTATATAGCAGCAACATGTCTCGTTTTATTGCACTTTTAATAATCTCTATAGAAAAGTTATTAAATTGTAAGATCTTAATTATGTGCTTTCATTCTTTTTGTTTATCCTCTTCAAATATAATAATCTTGTTTTAAAGAGACTTAAGGTAAGAGAAATTTTCGCATTGAATGGATGTGCTAAATTGAAATCGATAAAAAGATTTGAGTATATTGATTTTCGGTAGATGGTCAGATTTAGAGTTCCACTTGAATTTCGTTTAACTAAGCAATCTAAAAATGATAGCTCACCGTGCTAATTTTCATTCTTGTACACAAATTTAATGTGAGATGAAAGTGAATCTTTTTTTACAACAACAAAAGTATCATCTACATATCTAAGACACGAAACGTCAGAAAATTTTTAAAAAATTGATTTTTTTTAATCACTGGGATATTACAAATAGTTTAAATCATGAGTCAATAGAAGCTAGAACACCATGGGACTTCTCAGCACTGCGCATTCACGATCCCGCCCTCCGCGAGATCCAAACCCAGGACCTATCAGTCTCGCGCGCGAGCGCTTAACCATTAGACCACTCAGCCGGCATCCGACGGTGTTAATGTTTAGCTTAAACCAATCCACGAAATTGCACCACCGGATACCATTGTCTTCAGTGAGCTGATATCTCACAACAGACCTGGTTGAACTCCATCGGTAACGGCTTCTCACTAGAACTCCAGGAAATGCCTCTTGAAGTCAGTCACTACTGAGATGATTATTATTCCCATTCAAACATTCAGTAAAAAAAGATGAATAGAGTAAAGAAATTTCATCCATTTTTTATTATAACTTTATATTAGTAGACATAAATGTGATTTAAAACAATTTCAAAATAGTTATACAAATCAAAGTATTTGTAAAAATTAAACAACTCTTAGATTACATGATCTATAAAAAGACAGTGAACAAAATATATTAGAAAAACTACATACATACCAATAAAAAAATGGGATACTTTCTAGACAAGGGTCGAATTGAATCGATTTTGTGTGATATGGTGTACATGATTTAGATTGTATGACAGAGAATCAATAAAGACAAATGAAATAGTTTATTATATATATATATATATATATATTAAACAATTGATGGATACTGTTGGAACGTTAACATTTAGACCATATTTTTCATAATATAACACAATAGTGAATCAGTGTGCTTTTCATTTAAGTTATGATGATATAATTAATACTGATTACAATAGTTCTTCTATGAAGTCTGATTCAAATTCCATTAATGTCAGAATATTTACATAGGTAAGTAGAAAGGTATTTATTTATTTATTTGAACACAAATTTTGGTACAAAGGGGCACCAAATACATACGCGCCACACAAGTCACTTGATTCATGTGTGGGCTGTGATACTGCTCGGGTGCAACACCGAAGCAGGTGGTTTCCTTAGAGGGTCATTTCTCGAGCCTTTGACCTGAAGGTCTAATACACATGGCAGTGGAGCTACTTAAGGAGATGTAATCCCATATTGTCCAGTTACCAACGATTGGTTCATACGCCATGTGTTCCCTCAGGATGCTAGAGTTCATGTATACCGTTGGTTTGGAATCCAGGTTTTTCAACTACCCTAAGTGGATCCGCCATATCCACTTACCTGGTTAAAGCATTGGATATTCGCTTTTCGCTCTCTCAATTTCGTAAACAACACCACCGCTGCGAGAAGGAAGTGAGTAGAACTTCCCTGGTACTGGCTGTATACGCGTGGTCATGTGAGAGGAAGTGTGGACTCTCCCCACCCTCGGCCGTAACAGGCATTTGGGGGCCAGAAAGTTATTCCAGAAACAGATATATGAAATAATTTAGAATCAACTTGCAAAAACCATTTAGCCAAAGGAAATCAACCGTCATTAAATATATGACTAAGAGAAGCCTATCAGCTGAATACTTTCAACAGCACAATGTCTCAAACTAACTTAAGAACAATGACTACATAAGCATTTATAGTAAAACCTTGATCGACTCAATGTCCTATTTAGTCCGTTTCTTCATTCTGAATATTCAAATAACCATTAACAAAAAAGATGTAGCCATTTACTTATCAAATCTCGATCTCCATTAACAATAGAAGCTGACATATAAAGTCATCCTTATGGATACAGACTATCCAACTTTGTGAAAACTTATAAGGACCAAAATAGATTTTTAAGAGTCCGCAAATTGTTATTGGTTAGGTATTCAGGTTTAGTATTAGAGGCTCTGTTTGATTAGTTCATCAGTAAAATATAACACCACTAGCTTAAGGTTTGTTTCAAAATGAAGGGTCCAGGGTTAGGATTTAGGAGTAGCGTCGATTTTCCTGTTATATACAAAATCGAGCACTTAATGCATTCAACACCACTTTTTTACATTATGATGACAAAAAAATAATTTTTTCTCTATCATTCTAAACGTTTTGAGCAGTATACAGGGATGTTTCTACTGCTCGTTAGACATGACATTGAAATTCGGCGTAAAAATCCGATTGACTTGTCTCTAAAATATAGCACAGCAGCTCATTTTTGAGTTTACAAACGATCTCTCTTTAACGTTGCAATTTATAATAATACGTATCATATATTCTTCATTGATCTATAAGAGATTGATTATCATAGAAGATTTCCCTAAATCACATGAAAATTAGATTTTAGGTATAGACAGAGAGCTTATCTTTCTTTATCTTCAATCGATAAAAACGTCATTAGTGAACAATTAGTATGTTATTTTCATAATGACATTAGGTATATATAACCGAATATAAAGTGGATTTATGAAAACAAAAATAGGTCAAGGATATTTAAACACAAACCGGTCATACTCTAAAACATTGAATAAAGTTAATTTTCTTCTTGAATTTTTGTACTTTTAAATAAAATAACTTACTTGACCCAATAATGAAGAACATAGTCGAGCTGAAAGGGATTTGTACAATTGTTGTTGAACATCTTCAGGAAAATTCACAAGTTCACAATATCCACCACGAAGACCACATCTAAATAGATAGAAATGAAATTATTTTAAAGATACATGATGAATTAATCACTTATGTATTGCTTAACTTGAATGTTTTTGATTGAGATCATGAACCGATTGATGTTAGACCACCATCGAAAACCTGGAAGCATTGGACGACGGTTTCGTTCTATTGTGGGACTCCTCAGGAGTGCGCATCCAAGATCCCGCCCGCGGGATTCGAACCCATGGCCTTCAGTCTCGAGCGCGAACACTTAACCTACTGGACCATTGAGCCGGCATCCAATTTTTACAAAAATATCTTTTGGACTTGTAATTTGGATTACTAGGTGGTCAATTTTGCAAAATAAATACTGTACGAAAATCAAAAATCCCTTACAAAATTATGCAACTATTTATCAATGGGTTCAATAGTTGGTATTTATAAATGTCCAAATAGAAATAGGTGGCAAATAGGTTTAAATCTACCATCTACTGTGAATTTAGTTTGTGATGGTTTGGATTACCTCGTTTTTGATATTATGACTGAAATTTGATCAGTCTTAGTTGGCATAAGTACATCTTGTGCGGATTGGTTCGATAGAGCCATTACGACGCAAGTTTACACATAATAGATGTAATGTGGCTAGCAGTAGAATCCAAACCATTACAAATAAATTCACTTGGTAGTATTTGCTTGTATCTTCCCATTGTTGTTAAGGACTCGTCAGCCTAAATTAAATTAAAATTCACACGCCATGTTCTAGTGAATGGCTGTTTGGACTCAATAGCTAAATGAACAACACGTTTTAGGCAAAAAGCATTGGATTTGAGTCCTACAGTGCCCATTACCTCTGGGATGCAGAAACATGCGCCTAACGAGTCACAAATAAGACGAAATACACATCCTGGATTCCATTACTTCTTTTGATTGACATGTTAGTCAATTTGAAAAATTATTTTTTTATTCGTGAGTCTCGATGATTTGCAGCGTCGAACGATTATCCAAAAAATAAGCCACTAAAATTTAATTATTGTGGTGTATAGTGTAAGTGAATGATGTGTTTATTTGATTTCTTAGATACCTTATTTCGAAATGTAAGCTTAATAGCAGAGCTTTTTATCTAGTGGTTATTTTTACAAACATCTTTTTTGTTAAGAATGTTTTAAACTAAGTCTACGCTTTTTTCCCACATTTTAGAAGTTATGTTATTGGTTGTAAACCTGTCTTATGAGCGTTACCTAATTACTGTATATCAATACTCTATTTTATAGGTGAAAAGCAACCAGATGAACTGTAAAATGTACTACTTATGGTCATTTAAATGTAAAACTGGGAGATATTGGAAATTAATGAAAAATTGACCATCAAAAACAACTCAAATCCTAAGGCATTGGAAAAACGCATAAAAGGGGTAATTGAGCTGCAGCTAGTCTGTGTGCAAATAACCTCTATTTCTGTGTTAATACAGTAAATGAATAGTACTCAAAAACACTAAATAAACCAAAAAGAATATAGTGGGGTTCCAAATATCGACAATAAAGAACAGAATGTAAGGAGAAAAAATAAATACAAATTTCACAAAAATGAAAATCAATATTGTTATGTAGGAATCAATTCTTGTACGAAACAGAATTCTATAGCCTGAAAGTTGATTTCATTTCAATGACATATTCGGATTTCATAATTTCTAAATAATATACAGAAATAAGTATTTTATGTAAAGATCAAACTTGTCCAATGATTTTAGATGGTCAATATAATAAACAAGCATATAAAATTGTTTTATAACGCCTATTTCAAATAGAATGTTAAGACTAGAGAACAAAATAAGTTTATTCAATCCATGTGTATTGTTCAACTATGACTAAATAGTATGTTACAGTCATGTTTATTGAACTATTTGATAATAAACATTTACGAGAAAAAATGAAGGGGGAATAGGTATTTGTAAAAGTAAATATAGTTCCTTATAATATGTAAACTAATAGGCAGGCTGATATTACTAATAATTACAGCTGATATTTGTACAGAAAAGTTTCCGTCACTGATTGATAATATAATACGATAAACTGTAACACATTTTTGTATGTCACAAATTAATTATGTATCTTGCTAGATATTATTCGTTTTCAAAACATTAGAGAATTCCTTATTACAAGTTATAAACAAAGACAACATTGTCTGTTTACTTTTTGTTTCAGTAACTCCTGGGCTGTAATGTGATTAAATATTTTATAATCTTTTACTGAAATAAGACAAATTCCTAAACATAGGCTTCAATATTTATCAGTGTATGTGAAATTTAATAACAGATAATGAGTGAAAAGATTTAATTGATTGTATTACCAAAATAGATGACAACATAAATAATCGTGGTGAGACTATTATTTATAGACGAACTTTGAGCGACGTTACGGTAACCTTGAGAAAGTTCACCTACTTACTAGGGTCAAGAGACGGTTATAAATTAGTGTGTAATTAGAATTAGGAATAATAGTTAGGGATTTCAGAATCAATTGACACTAACCATAATGCTAAAATGATATTTAACCATATGGATGGATGAATTTCGCGCCAGAAACTAAAAATCGCTATCTTTACTTTCATTGGTTAGTTCATACATTATAGTCTCACCACAATCTCATATGACGTATATTAAACAGATTGTTTTTAACCGTCAGTGTAATTTTATATCAAATCATTGAATTTCGTGCCCTCATTAAAAATTGGTTAGTGGAAACTAGATATCGGTTAAGAAAACCTGACTAGTGCACATATCCCAAGATGTGAACTGAAGCTTAAATATATAAGCGCTTATATCTCCAACTTCAAGGCATAGTGATACATGTTCAAGTTAAGGAGCAAGATCGATTGTGGATTGTACAGACACTCTACTCCAAACATGACTTTTTCACTAGTTTTTGTACATCTATTGACCGTGGTCAAGCGCAAATACTTCATTCTGTCTTTATTGTTTTCTTGAACTGTAAAAGGAGAAGTTACTGATATACATACCAGCTTACTATTTTATAGAACCTTCATTGATAATAAACTACAAATCAATAATATGTAATAATTTCAAATGATAAATCAGTCCAATTATTCATAAACAACATAAGACCATCCTATCATCACATCATAATACAACGAGACAAAATATACAAAAATTTATAGCTGATTTATGGGTACAAGTGGTAGTGAAAAAGTTAACAAACTAGGCACAGAATATGTGGTTCAAAGAAAAATACACTACTCGATTTAGCCAATTCAGTTGACAACTCATCATATTTTCGGGCAAAAATATTTCGATTGATAAACGTTAAAAATACATATAGGTCTAGGTGTGAAACTAGTCTGGCTTTTACAGGTTAGCTGTTTCTTAGTCACATCTAAGCTGTGGATAATTATATAAGCTAATAATTTAGAAATTATATTAGTTAGACTGATTACTTAGTGCTTGTCATAAGAGGATTTTCATACTATATTTTATAAACTGGGGTAACTATAGATTGAAACTAGTCAGTTGGAATAACGTATAGTTTCAAATGACAATAATACACAATAAAACTGATAATATTTTACTAAGTAATATTGATACACAAAGGAAACTATCAGATAACTAATTAATTTGTATTTATTATTGTGATGATTAAAAGATATTTGATGTTGACTGACAAGTTCTGGAGTGGTTGTCGAGGGGATAACTGAGGGCAACATTCCTAGTCTCTTACTCTAGAGACTGCAATTATGTATAGATATATACTTTCTTTCAGATAGTAACTGAGACTTATGAGGTCATTGGTTAACAGAAACACACGGATCTTACTATTTTCATCGTGAATATCTTAATGCATATCACATCAAATATGAGATTATTGCGTTATAGCTGTTAGTTCAGGATCTATATATAATAGTTATTAAACGATAATTAAGGATATAGTAGTCAATTAACATCCAATGAAACTAAATGATGTAAAACTTTGGTCATAATTAATTACATATACTCTAAAAACAACTTACTCTCCCATATAACCTTTACTACATGACATAAATGATGCTAACTGTAACTCATTGGAAATGCTTCCGCCAATATCATATAGAGCGCGTTTAAACGAGATAAATCCTGTATCTGGTGCATAAATATTATGTTGATAAACTTCATCGGCTAATACAACTAAATTATGTTTGTAAGCGAATTTTAAAACGTTTGTAATTGTGTCTTTTGATAGTAATTGACCTGTTGGATTGCCAGGATTGATTACTACTAAAGCACGTGGGATACATTTATCATTGCATTTTTTTAAAGCTTCTTCCAATTGTTCAATACTTAGGTCCCATCCATTCGATTCATCCAAATAGTAATCGATCTTAATGAGAAAAATAAACAGATTTTAAAACGATTTGATTAGAGTATGTGAATTTTTGTAAATATATGGCAGTGCATTGAAGCTGTAATTTGAAGTTTTACTATTCTCATAGTAATTCGACTTTGGTTTTTACGACAAACGTCAAAGAGCAAACATGAAGCTCGTTATTTATTACGACCAAGACTCGTATGGACAAGTCTCTGTCATATTGAAAACATGTTTAAAAAATATAATCAGTATCCATTTAAATAGTCAGTAAATCCAACTAAGAATTTCTAGAGAAGTTATACTTACGTATTGCTGTCTTTCTGATGATAAACTCGACAGACTTATATTTTAATAAAGTGCGGCTGCGTTTAGGTTAATGACATATATTCAACTGAAAAGACCATGAGTTCATATCTGGATCTGACCAAAGTACTAATTGATCTAGTATGGACTAATAAGAACAGTGTATACATGGATCAGTGAGTCATAGAACATAATCTACTTTTTCTCCGGTCAAAAAATTCACACAGATTGATTGTCGCTTACTTGGAGAACTAATATCAAAAAGATTTATTGTAGATTATATGAAATATATTATCTGATCAAAAAGTAAGAATCCATTTTTGTACTCCAAGAAACGCGTACCCCACATTTCACTGCTAGCTACCACCCATCTCTGCTTAGAAAGTAAGAATCATTTTTGAAGTTTTATTCTCTGAGTCGGATGGTGGAAATCAATTTGAGGGGACTGAAGAAGGAAACGTCACAAAATTGTTAATGTTATGTTATGGTAACAGTAACTTAGCAAAACCCTTTTTTATTAACAAGTCAGTTATACGTAACGTAGAATGTGTTACATGTGCGCATCGATTCAGGTTATCATACCATAATAGCACAGCAAGATGCAATTTTTGTAGTAAATTCCAGAGTAGCAAAGATAGTAACACTATTAGTGGTAATAGAAAAGATTAGACATAGAAGATGGAATTCGAGATGAAAATATGGATAAGTGGAATGAAAAAAGGTTTAGAGTAATTTTTACTTAGCTCCTATTACAGTGCAAGCTATCCCGTCATCGCGTTTTAAACTTAGTGGAAATATCCAGGAGCCGTTATCTCAAATGTAGTTGGTTTGTCAAAAAATGATAGTTCTACCTATCTGTACAGACATATATGAAATATTTAATCTGAATGATAGAGTATATAACTATGTCATCAATGTTACTATGACTACGTTTACATGGTTTGCTGAGCATGCACTGATGGGTGGAGAAAAATATGATTCAGGTATACTACAATATCAAAGATGAATGTCAATAGTGGTCAATTAACTGTAAGAATAAAACCCCTCATTTTCAAAAAAACTGTAATTGATATACGGATCGAAGTTTATTGATTATAAAAATGAGATAAAGTCAAGGTACATAGATTTGTTTTATTACTGTATTCAGTTTGCTCCTCAATGCTTTTGTTACGGATCATTTGGATATATGGGTCAGCTTATGCCACATATGCTCATGTGAATAGTTAGTTATGTACAAGAATTAGTTGCTCACTAACAACAATGATAGAACACTCTTATTGGTCGACCGAGTTAGGGTAAAAAAACTATTTAAGAACAATAGCATAGTTGAAAAACTGTCATCAAGATATATTTAAGGGGATTACAGCATATCATGCTTTGGAAGCTGAACTTTCTCTGAAAAGTAATATTATTTAGGAAACTATCATGATACGTTATAATAAATATGGATTACAGCCTCAAAATTACAGTTTGTCGATATAAATGTTGTTAACGGTGAAAATATATATTAATCGATCCGTTTACCTGATAGGCGTTATATTCAGCATTTGTTGCTGAATAAAGAGGATATTGAGGTATGGGGACCATAATACCAGAACGTTTGGATCCATCTTCTCCAGTGGATATCAACTGAAGAATTGACTAAAGGAAATATAAAGATTATATATATATTACTGGATTTTTAAGTCAGATGAGAAATAAAGTGACGGACAAATGAGAAACCTTTTTGAAAAAACTGAACTGTTAAAAATTCATATTGTTTTTTAAACTTTCTATCGTTCCTAATCATGACTTATGACCATATGACGGTACAGAAAACATTTACAGCACTGTATATATGAACAATAGAATTATATTATCTTCATATTGCATATAGATCGTATGATATTCACGTGAGAGAAGATAGGAGCGAAATTTGTTGGACTTTCTTTAATCTTAAAAAGAGCGAAATAAATCGGTTGTAACATTAAGCAACGAATTAAAATGTATTGAAGAATTTACAAATTATTGAGCCTATCAGTTTCCAGATGTTTGTAGTGAGATTTTAATTTAAGTCAGTCTTCAGTAATAAGGATAGTAGGTTAGTGAACCTGTGTTAATCCTAACAGGTTGGCTTCCAGTGAAGGTCCAGTTTCTCTTTGAAAATATTCACTGATGGGGCTGATACCACTTGATCGGGCAAAGCGTTCCAATCATTGACTACTCGATGAGAAAAACGGAACCCCACCTTGAGTTTATTAGATCGTGGTTTGTGAACCTTCTTGCTATGACCTCGGAGATTATTAGTGCTGGAGGGAGCAAAAAGATAAGACATATTAACACCCAAATCATAATTAAAGATACGAAATGCCAGTATAAGGTCACCTCGAGTCCTACGATACGACAAGGGGAAAAGGTTTAAGCGTTTTAAACGCTCATCGTAAGGGAGTTTAGAAAGACCCTTCACTAATTTCGTTCCCACACGCTGGACACGCTCAAGTGAGGTAGTATCCTTTATCAGACATGGGCTAGCTGCTTGAATACAGTACTCTAAATGTGGTCTTACATAGGTGGGATATAAAATTCGAAACATTTCCTCGTCAAAGGATTTGAACGCTCGGCGAAGTGACCACAACGCACGAAAACCTTTGACAGCGGCTGCGTTGCAGTGCGCAGTTGTTTTTAAATCATGACTTATTATTACTCCTAAGTCTTTATGTTCTTGAACGCATGGAAGAGGTTTGCCATCAATAGTATAATGGTAATTATTGCCGTGACCGATGTGCATTAGCACACTCTTCCTAGAATTGATTTCTAAACCCCAATCTCGAGCCCATCTAACTAAATCGTCTAAGTCAGATTGAAGATCCAGATGATCAGCCTCACCTCTTAGTGCTCTCCATATTTTGACATCATCCGCAAATAATAATGTCGACGACCTAAGCAACAGCGGTAATTCATTTACGTAGAGAAGGAATAGCAGAGGGCCTAATATGGTGCCTTGGGGTACACCACTTTTGACCGGCTTCCAATCGGATAGCGTCCCATTGACCCTCACTCTCTGTCTGCGGTCACGTAAGAAGTTTCCTATCCACTCCTGTACAGTACCTATTATTCCGAAGCTTGTGAGCTTCTGCATAAGACCTGAGTGTGAAACCTTGTCAAATGCTTTGCTAAAATCTATGAATATAACATCGACAGACAGACCTTTATCTAAGGCTGCTGTCCAATCCTCTCTCGCAATAAGTAAATTAGTCAAGCATGAACGCCTATCACGAAATCCATGTTGCTCAGGAGCTAACAGATTGTATGAATCTATGTGGCTTAGCAACCTAACCCGAATTATCTTTTCAAGTAACTTAACGACAATGCTAGTCAGACTGACAGGTCGGTAGTTAGATACGATGTGTCTCTGACCATCCTTAAATATAGGACTGACAATAGCATCTTTCCAATCCCTAGGTAGTTGAGCGAGTGAAAGGGACATGTTAAAGAGTGTCGCGAGCGGTTTTGAAATAATGTCTGCAAGAGATGACAGCAATCGTGGATGTAACCCGTCAGAACCCGGTATCTTACAAGGTTTGAGGTTAATTATCAACGAAAGGACAGTTTCTTCAGTCACCTGTATGGATTCCATGGCTGGTATCGCGGCGTAACTGGGACAAGTATTTGTTACAATAAACGTAGAGTAGACTTCGCTAAAGTAGTTTGAAAATGTCTCAGCTTTTGCTCGATCTGATTCAGCTAGTAAACCTGAATTATCGTGTAACAATAATGGGGGAATACTATCACTACGTTTTATTTGCCGTTTAACATACGAAAACAATCGTTTTGGACAAGTACGGCTATCGTATACCAACTGTCGTTCGTAAGTAATACGGGATTTAGCTATAGTTTTCTTACAAATATTCCGGAGTTTTTGGTACTCACGCTTAAAAGATGCATGACCTGTCAACAAGAATAAGTCCCAGAAGTGTTTCCTACGCTTTAACAGCTTACGGGTTTCCTTATTAATCCATGGAGGGCAGTGCGATAGCTTACGTACTGACCATGGGATAAACGGCGACGTTACGGACTCGAATGTAGCCTTAAACTTAATCCATTCGTCTTCGATCGATCCATCTGCATCAACCGACCAATCAGTAGAGATCGCACAGTCTCTGATTGCCGGAATATTAGCCCGCCAGATATCGGGACGGGGTGGAGCAGATACAAATCGTATACCATGTGTCCTAAACTTAAAGTGAAGTACAACGTGATCACTGTTCACTAGTGGAGGAAGGTGCTGAATATCAAAGACGTCCTCACAGTGGTGGGTGAGGGCGAGGTCCAGCAGTGACGGATCACGTTTCAGATCAATATGTGTCGGTTCAGTGATACATTGGACAAGTGCACACTGAATAACTGTTGATAAAAGTTCGCTATCAAAACCTCCACCTGGAGCTGTAAGCTCTATCCAGTTTATGTTCGGAGCGTTGAAGTCCCCAATGATGAGGCAACATTCTGCCATACTCCAAGAACAGATGTGTCTTAAGATAAAGTCGTCAGCAAGACAACACGGACTACGGTATATTCCGCCTATAGTCACTAACCCATTTCTAGATTTAATCTTACAACATGCTACCTCACATGTACCACTAACATGAGCCTCCGATATGATTGATTGTATACGAAAGTGGTCCTTAATGTATAACATTATGCCTCCCCCCTTGCGGCTTAAAACTCTATCACTTCTAATACAGATATAGCCTGCAATGATGGGAGAACATTCTATATCTACGGTGAACCAAGTTTCTGTAATGACAATTATATCGGGACTTAATTCATCCACCATCAGACTTAGCTCGGACGTTTTATTCCTAAGACTACGGGCGTTCGTGTAGCACACACTTAAGGTGTTATGGTAATCGTTCGTTCTACCCATACAGGCCTCGGAAGCATTGGCTTCCAAGACCTGACTACCCGAAAACCCTTAATGGTAAGGTTGGTTTCGCCATTTAACTTGCGAGTTCTTAACTCCGTAAGTATCGGTATAAGACAGATTCAATAGACAGTATTAATGTTTAATGAATCATTCCACTCTCATACATTATGTGAATAACAGTAAGTTTATAACCTTCCTAAATTATTGTGTTAAGCAATAAAATATTTTAAACTAGCTTCAATTATGGATTTATCAGATAAGTCACCAATGATTAAATCATCATTAAAGAGAAAAAATGTATTTGTAAAATCTCAGCGAAAGAATTTGAAGTAAATTCAACGTTTCGCCTGACAATCTGGTCCAAGCTTTTTCAAGGAAAATATAATCAAACAACAAAATTATCGATAATTTTGTTGTTTGATTATATTTTCCTTGAAAAAGCTTGGACCAGATTGCCAGGCGAAACGTTGGATTTACTTAAAATTCATTCGCTGAGATTTTACAAATACATTTTTTCTCTTTAATGTCTCACATTAACTCGGCGCCCAAATATTGTGAAACTATTCGTTCAAATTTAGACGAAAGTTCTTATTGATTAAATCATCAGTTGATGAAGGGCACATGAAGCCTCTGGTAGTAATCATTACACACAACACCACAAGAATTTTCAAAAGAGGAACACAAAAATAAAAAGAGAATTAAGTGAAGAAAATTTTCTTTTCGACGAAATCACCTACTTAAGCTGTATATTCGTACATATAATTATGTGGAAAATATATGTTTATAGTAGGATAAAAAAGATTGCATCACAAAAATGGACTCGAGAATAAATAACAAATGAGGTTATGTACTAATCAATGGGTAAGAAAGAACATAATTTATGGGTCAGATAATAGTCCAATTGATAGATATGAACAAAAGCGACAGACACAAAGGTCATAATAATAACTAATTAGAGTTTAAAATGCAAAACAGTAATTCAAAAGATTCAATAATAATCAAATAAAAGTGCAGAAAAAGAAGAGAAAAACCCAGGATGAGAAGATGGACAAATCGTTTCTGCACGCCAAATCAGGCTTTAGTTCATGGATTGCCAATGCCTCAGCAGTGCATAAAATATTGATTCGACCCCCCCTTCGATCCAGTTCCTTTGACTCCGTAGATCACTTTAAAAGAAGTCCTTTGAAGCGATGTGTCCACAGTTAACTAAATGCTCCTGTATCTAACTAGTAATTGTTTTACATTCTCCTTTTAAGAGCCAAGCCGGATAGTGTCTCGAGATGCGTTTGAAAAGTGATCGCTTCATGCGGCCTATGTAACGTGCCCCACATGAGCAAGTAAATTTATAGATACACATTGATGTGGTTTAAAGCGGTCGGCTAGAGAAAACAATTCGGAGCTTAGCTGTGTAGAATGTTTTATTTAACGATTTTGAAATCCGTTTATTTAAGATTTCAGCAGCCGTGCTTAATCTAAATTCCGTGTTTATAAACAGAGTTTTCTACTGTACTGTCGATGCTTTTTCCTGATGAAGTTTAGGTGTTAAGTTGCTATCGACGAATCTAGGTGGATAACCATTTCTGATGAGAGTTTGTCGAAGATGAAATACTTCCTCATCTATTGTGTCGTTGCAACAGATTCGCTTGATCTTTGAATATTTTCAATAATTGTCACATGCCAATTTAATTTACTTTAGAAACAGAGGCAAACAATGAATCTCATTTTCTTGGTGTTCCTTTGAAAAGAATGCCTGATGGTTTTTTACAGAGATCTATTTATAGAAAACCTACCTGGAATGTACAACACACGAATTTTCATAGTTTTCGGTCCCATTGAGTAGAAAGAGGAACTTAATTCACTCTTTATCCTCTAGGATCAAGCGAATCTGTTTCTATAAACCAGAAGAACCTGATATTTCCGAAAGTGATGACTTATAATAGAAACAGAACCACGCAAGGTGAACTCATAATGGAAGACCAGGTCAATCAGACATATATTCAAGATAAAATGATGAATGAGAGATGATGATGGGTGCATGTTATTGATTAAGATTCAGGTTAATTATCGGAGAGAGACAGATACATATACTTCAATGGTTGAAAATCTGGCCCAGTTTTATGAGGGATACTGCATCTGATGGTACCATAGTCTGTCACAAAGCATGACAGGAACTTGTTCGACCAAATGTCTACCAAACAACAACCATGTAAAGAATATTTTAGTATGCCAATTTAAAATTGTCTGAATTATCCAATGTATTATTAAATTTTATGACCGATTCGCTAAATTGAAATACTGTGTCAACGATGAATCTTTCGACATATTGGGTCTTGGTTGGATCATAAAAGTAAAGTTGTTTGGTCAACCAACTAACTTTATTTGCAATTAGATATTTCCACTCGATGGTGGTATCGTAAACGCTCATTCAACTTTCAACATCCATTCTCAGAGTGTAGGCGTGAAAATTAGGTGTGGAGCGCTTCAAGATGTCGGCCCCTAAGATCAAAAATTTCTTGGGTATTGCATACTGCTCAGGAGGGTTAGGTGACTTAACCTCTGTAACCGAATTCAAACAGCCAGACTTATTCTTCAGGAAGAAACGACAAGATAGGCCAATCAGACGCAGACGTTATCGAAGTTAACTCAATTTGTGATGAGTTTTATCGAGTAAAAATGAGTGATAATCTTTTCAAATTTACTCGTAAGCTAATTTGAACTAGTGAAAAAAATAAAGTTAACAACTTTTGGTTTTTTTATTTAGTCTAATGATGTGCAATCTTCTTACATACGACATGTGACTGGACTTCGCAACTCAATAGTGAGTATAAGATCATTGTTTACTCGAGAAGTTTGGTCAATGTCAGTTGGATTTGAAGATAATTTGAGTTTGTCATGTACACGTAGAAAACTTTAACCCAAGTACGACCTGATAATAATTTAAGACTATATAACCTATCATAATCCCGAATACCCTGTCTCCTTATTTATTTATTTGAACACAAATTTTGGTACAAAGGGGCACCAAATACATACGCGCCACACAAGTCACTTGATTCATGTGTGGGCTGTGATACTGCTCGGGTGCAACACCGAAGCAGGTGGTTTCCTTAGAGGGCCATTTCTCGAGCCTTTGACCTGAAGGTCTAATACACATGGCAGTGGAGCTATTTAAGGAGATGTAATCCCATATTGTCCAGTTACCAACGATTGGTTCATACGCCATGTGTTCCCTCAGGATGCTAGAGTTCATGTATACCGTTGGTTTGGAATCCAGGTTTTTCAACTACCCTAAGTGGATCCGCTATATCCACTTACCTGGTTAAAGCATTGGATATTCGCTTTTCGCTCTCTCAATTTCGTAAACAACACCACCGCTGCGAGAAGGAAGTGAGTAGAACTTCCCTGTTACTGGCTGTATACGCGTAGTCATGTGAGAGCATTTCGTGAGGAAGAGTGGACTCTCCCCACCCTCGGCTGTACCATGGCATTTGGGGTACACATAGCATACAATAACTTGACAAACAACACAACGATTTTTTGCTTCCCCTCATGAAGTAAAACAACCAGCGATTAACACCAGTCAGACGGAAGCACGTTCCAATACAAATTTCTAACTAATACTCGTCAGTTTAATTAGTGATGACGCTTAAAAGCTGAAATTATGATGTCAGTGTTTTCTGTTATTGATTATCTCTAAGACAGTTAAACTTTCCAGCTTGGATGAGACTGAAAGGCTAGATATAATTACTCAAATAAGGTAACTGGTGTGTAGCTGAATGCCAGTTAACTCGTTCGTACAAAGTGTCCTTTGCGCTGCGTGAGTAGCCTGTTTTATAGTGGACCACTGGGAAAGTTTCGTTATGTACAGTTTTACTGATTACTGATATCTGAAGCTTAGTCCTGTACAGCTAACACAGTTGTTCGCTGTAAAACAACATGGCTATCTTTTCTATCTCTTGAAGTTTGGTCTTTATCATGAATCTTACTGGACGTAAACTTCCAGCTGTGATGAAAATTTCGAATTCATGACTTGTAAGTTCCTGATGAACGGAAGCCGATAATCGATGCTTGATCTACAGACCCTAAAACACTTAAAGTAGAGCTTCCTCTAATGGTAATTAAAGACAGTTTCAACAAATTGATTACTGTATATTATAAGTACCTAAACTAGTTACTGCTTACAAACGTTCCGCTCCCACGACCAAGAAAATCATAAGAATTTTCTTTCAGACGATTTGAGTATACAAAATCGTCTTGATCAAATACGCTTCAAGAACCCATGTGAATTCGGTCGTACCCCTATTATTATTTTTGAAATAAGTGAGTCAACTTCGGACAATAAAGAATCTACCTCCAACATAGATTCAGATATACGTTTAGCGAACTTACAACAAAAACCCAGAAAGGAAGACGAAAGTCCTGACTTTATTTTAATCTTTGGATATCTTATTTATCATAATCGATGAATACTTTGAACATTTTCACCTTCTTTATCAATATTTAATAAAGCCAAGCCATATATCAGTCAGTAACAACGTGGAACTTCGTACGTACGTACATCAGTTCAATTTGCCATACCACATTAACACAGACATGCAGTTGTCGATCCAAATCCCGTAGTGGTAGAGGTAGTGAAAGTATAAGTAGTGATAGAGAACATTAGGGTTTGAAGATGTTATTCAAGGACTATAATCCGATGAAATAAATTTGGAAAGAGAAAAAAAGGACATAAAGAATTCAGAAGATTAGAGTTTGGGAGAACACAAAGAGTGGATGCACCTGCGCCATTGCAAACGATTTTTAGCCATATTATTCAAGGTCTCTAACCATCGGTTGCTATCGTCTCGCGGTCCCCAACTAGGTAGTCTACACCTACCAACATGGTTCAGTCCACTTGTCAGTGACTTCATGGATTTGTGCCATGTTTTGGTCTGGCCGCCCCTAGCTTTCTTCCAACCTACTCCTACACCATAAAACATCGTACATTGGGGCAGTCGGTGGTCAGGCATGCGTAACACATGTCCCAGCCATCTCAACTGGTGAAGTTTCACTACTTTATCAATTGATTTGCCATCCTTACCTAGTACCCGTTTCCTAACAACTGAGTTACTTACTCGGTGGTCCCAGGATATACGAGCAATGTTTCGAAGACATCTATGGTCGAATACTAGTAGCCTACGAATATCCTCTACTCTTACCGGCCATGTTTCACTGCCATAAAGTAGGACGGAACGAACTGCTGCGCAGTAAACACATCCTTTGGTTGATAGACGGATATCTCGCCTACGCCACAAATGACGCAAGTTGGCAAAAGCTAGTCGAGCCTTCTGTATCCGTGATGAGATATCGTCACACACCAGACCACAAGGGCTGATGAGACTTCCAAGATAAATGAAGCGGTCGACACGCTCAACTACTTCGCTTCGTATCACTAGTTTGGGTGTCGATGTAACCCAATCCTAAAGCAACATTTTGCATTTTGAGGGAGAGAATCGCATCCCGAACATACCTGCATTGTTGCTTAGAATGGTCAGCAGACTCTGCATTTTTTCAGCGTCTTCACCAAATAGAACTATGTCATCGGCATATTCTGAGTCAATAAGTGAATCTCCCGGTAGAAGTTCAACCAGTTGAACTGATACTTAAAGTGTTCTGCCCATCGATCCAATCTCCTGGATTGAGAATGAATAATATGTCTATCTTTCTCTGAGATTGTTTCGCTAACAGTTGTGTTCCTAATACCGGTTTCCTTAACAAGTCTGAACAGTTGCCTGCTGTTACCTATTGCCGCTGCCTTTTCCATCTCTCTTGCTTTCGCTACCCACCACTGTTCATGATCATTGCGTAAGCTTCTAGTCAGCTTACGCTTAAGCTGACTCCGCTCTTCGTTATGTTCAGAGCCAGATGGAATGAGTTTACGAGCATCTATCAGTGCGGTACATGCTGCTGAGATCCAGTGTTTCTCCCTAACCTTATGGTTTACCGTACTTGCAGACATCACTGCTGTTTCTACAGCTTTTCGGATGTCATTCCATGCTGCCTCGGGGTGGGCATCACTTACATGGCTGCGTAACTGTTTTTCTAGTTGTTCCTGAAATATACTCTTAGCTTGACCATCATTAAGCAGGACCCTAAGGGGTTTCCTTGTACCATCTTCCCTACGTCCAGTAAGACGTAGACAAATAAGCGCACGCACCAGAGCGTGATCTGAGTCTAAGCATGTGCTCCAGAATGAGCGACAGTCTTCTGTCGAGCCCCTCCATCGGTGGATGATAGCGATGTGATCTATTTGGGTCCAATGTTTGGACGAGTTAGGGGGTCGCCATGTCAAAAGATGTTTTTCCTTATGCTTAAAGTTAGTGTTTGCAAGGAACAGGCGGTTATCTGAGCACAGCTGCAACAGACGATCGCCTTTATCTGTTCTTTGAGCCGCGACACCATAAGATCCTGTCTTCACGTACTGGTTTGTCCGTGATTCACCGAGTAGGTTTCGGACAAGCCTGAGAAATTCTAGTTTATCAAATACAAGTAAACTGTTCCCTTAAAGCTACAAACCGTATGTTGGGTTTTCCTTGTTCGAATAAAAGTTTCAATTTCAGAGAGCGAACTATATTGTAATAAGTTTACAGCTATCCCAACCGCACAACTCAATGATTTCATTAAGTGGAAATACGAATTCCTATGCACATGAATACCAAACCGGTAATTAACAAACAATAAAAGTAATCATACTTACCTTAACAGCTTCACTTGCCCCATTGGATAAGAAAATATTTTGGGGGTTAGCTGATAACTGATCCCGTTGTTTTATGTATTGTGCAACATCCTCGCGGACAACTTCTACGCCTGTAGACTGGCTGTAGACTCCTACGATATGAAAAATTAATTATACTTCCATAGGTAATAAAGTTGTTGAGCATCTGTTAGTCTACACTTTGTTAACAGCATATCATAAAGCTTAGCGGTATTTTAATTTTAACTGACAAACATCCACAACAGTATTATTTTGGTCTAAAACTGAAACCATAATATTTTCAACTTCAAAGGTGAACGATAAGTAAATTAAAGGTCCAGAGGAATCTTCATGGATGGGATCATGACAACAATTCTGATTCAGGTCAAGGAAAACTACCAAACTCTAACTGCATAAGTTAAGTGCACCAATAAGACGGTGAATTCCAGTTAGTTGAAACCAATGGAGTCCGAGACTGACTGAAGTAGGAACATAATCTGACTTTAAGACGATCTTCAAGTTTGAAGATATCGATTAACTTGCTAGGATATTGATGTGAAATACAGTAGTTAGCATTTCCTTGTATGACCAACCACTTGATAAACCTTAAACTGAAATCCTTCTTAAAAATTATCCACTGGGTCCCTATTATTTATGAATGTATTGTCGCCCCAGGTCAAATATTTTTACTTACCCATGTCATTTAGTTATTTTCGAAATCTCTTGTGATTAACTTCATCTGTTGTCTCAAAAAGTAAAAACTCGAACTAGTTGAATATTGCATGAAGGGGTGTTACTTTGCTTGTTGATGAATACTTATAGAATTCCAATCCAAGTAAAAATTAC
Source organism: Schistosoma spindalis (assembly GCA_946903255.1). Taxonomy (NCBI): domain Eukaryota; kingdom Metazoa; phylum Platyhelminthes; class Trematoda; order Strigeidida; family Schistosomatidae; genus Schistosoma; species Schistosoma spindalis. Next base: position 42,885,662 of record OX336416.1, on the reverse strand, counting down.
AATGAAATCACCGAAAGGAACTGTTGTAATGGTAAACAATCCACAAAAAGCAGTTTAAAAATAGTAAGTATTCATAATATTTCACAATATGCCTGTCCATAAAATAGATAATCAACTTGGCAATCAACCTCGTTTACCTTTGTGAGTAACCGATCGTAGTATTTCCCTGATATTTTCCCCTTACTTGCCAGTTATCCATTGGTTTGACGCAAATTATCTGTGCATAATGTCTAGGAAAACTTGACATCACTGTCGTTCGATACTGACGTGTCTCTCACTTCCACTAGGATAGGTCTAATCATTAACTTTAGTGTCTTGAATTATTAAAGACATATTATCAGACATATAAGTTTAATGAAAATGAATGGCGTTACTAACTCAGTATATCTAGCGTTATAACAAAAAATTTAAATGAAGTCACATAATGATGCTGAATGCAAAGCATAAATCAAAGCTTTGTAGAAAGATCCACTCTATTTGAATGAAAATGAAGTCTCTTAACATCCCAGTTGATTAAAATTAGGACCAGTAACAGTTGGGATGTTTTTATTAATATACACGAAGTTGAAGGACTAAATTAAATTCCAAGTAACTCCCAGACGTTATTTATGAAGCAAGGGGGATGAGAACCGTTAGACTAATAACCAACAGCATTCAATTAAGCATTTTAAACGAGTGAGATAACGTTAATATGTCGTCATGTAAGATCACACTTGAAATAATTGACATCGTTTAGCCGAAAAATCATAAATTTATCCAAATGACTTACCAACACTTCCACCACAACTGTCCAGAAATCTCCTGACTCTTAATTTAGCATCGTCTTGAACTAAGTTGGTATCCATAATATGTGTATTTGTCGCGGCACACAAAACTTCACGAATAAATGAAATGGGCTTTTGACCAGACGCATGACAGTCGCCAATATTGCAACGGATAATTCTGTTGAATCTTTTTTTTGAACCCTGATTATGATTAATAGCTAAAATGATCTAACTTGGGATATTTCTCTCTCTAATTCTAACGCTCTGAGTACTATTGGTCCACGGACAGCATACTGAAGCTTCACAACATGGGGATTGATAGTATCAGAACTCATTTTTTGATATCCACGAACAGTTAGATTGGTGCACGAACGACCCATAGATTTTACCAAGCGAAATCCACACATGATTTCTTGAAGACTTTGAAAACTTGCTGTTTTCGACCTTGGATTTCGAAAAACTAAACAATGTACGCTACATTATGAATCATCATATCTGTTTACGAATTATTACTGTCTAGTCTTTATCTCTCGCTAACTAGTCAGTGTACTGACTTGTTTTTGCTATACAATGTCTTATATAACGTTACCGGGGAGTGACACGACAAATCAGAATACAGTGTAATTAAATCTATTTCTGGTAGCAACAAGATATTGTGACAATGGATAGTTTTAATATGTTCTAATGCATTGTATCCAGTAACAAGAAAACACATCAATTCACAAAAGTAAATTGTAAATATTCCGCTACTACGTAACGAAACTCATAAGAAATATATTTCGAATTAGTGATGTGTAATCTTTGGTGCGCTCAACTGTATATTTGGTTGTAAACAAAAAACTGAATGTTCTTACGAATGTACGACTGCATTTTAGGCAGGTCCAAAAAGAGAATTTTGTGTAGATCTCTGTCATCCCCTCAATTTCGCTTTTCGTTTCGTCTCACAAGGGTATTCAGTGATCTTGCCCGTAATTCCGAATCCACTTTAAGGGCGGAAATATCGGATTTATCAAAGCCTGTTTTCATTTAGTATTTGGTCTACAGGTGTATCTCACTTTGTTGCTTCGATTCAATATTCCGTCCTAATGATCCTCCCGACAAACAATAGTCACTTACCATTTTTCGAAGGGCAGAAGTAAGAATATTCCCTTTACACTAGACAAAGTTCAGTTGCTCTGTTCCAGAATTACAAACGAGCTTCGGGGTATGTATTTCATTTTAAATGTTGTCTGCTAAATCCTCCACTGTCAAGCGTATACTAATTTGAGTAATCAGTTCAGCTTATTCTTGACTATGAAACAGGCAGGAAAAAGCACCGTTTGGTCAATATGCCTTGAGTTTTTTCGTACATTTTAGCCAAACTTGCTTCGGTCACTTCCTAGATAAGGATTTTGCTTATGAATTAGTGCACGGATAACATAGTAATTTTTATTTTAGTGATGGGTTCAGTGAAAATGTGTAATTTATCAACACTAACTTCAGGTTGCACAACCCTTTAGCAGTCTCTATTGTATTCGTTAACACAAATGAGAATGATTGAACATGCGCATGACAGACCTTGATTACTAGCTATGAGCCCATAGTTTATTTAGTAGTACATTTTCCTATCTCTTTAACATTTTCTTTGCTGCTCTTTAGTCTCCGACAGTCGATTGATGAGTTATTCAAGTATTAGTTTCACGAGACTTATAAGTATTTGTTAACGATAAGCTCAATCACCCTCGATACCACAATATTATTTCTCAATGTGCAAAGCGGGGAAGACCAATAGGCACTTATTTTAATTCTGCTACTTTCTTTGCACAAAGATATTAACTATTGCAGGCGATCCACTCCAAGTAGTTCCCTCTAGATGTTTCTAAAACTTGATTGTCATTTTCATGAGATAATAATTTTAAAACAATAATTTGATGGTCATTGTTTTTAATGAGTTGATCCGTACTTCAGTACATGATGTACGCTACTTAAATCAAGCTTAAATCCTTCCTCTTAGGCGAAATATCAAACAGAGTCACTCTGAGAATGACTTAGAATATTATATATGTACGGACGTCATACAAATATACATTTTTGAGTACCAACTGTCATAATCGCTGCAATTCGTTCCATCTTCAAGGACCGGGTTCATGTTTTCCACACTTAAAATAAAAAATGCAATACAAAACTTCAAGTCAGAAACATATAGAAAATCCATGTGTTTGTCTGAAACTGTTAGAAGCATTCGGATGATACAAATGGTTCTTCATGAAATAAAAGTTTTCGCCTAATCGGCTCCCATATCTAGTTGCAGTGGATCATCAATGCCTCCAGATAGAAACTTAAGTATATTTAACGATGAAAAGAGAAATATTAGTAAATTATGCATTCAAAGATATAGTATTATTTCTGGAACGACAATCTCCTATTAATGCACGAAGCCTAAACAGATCAAACAGGACACACAATGACTATGTCAAAGTTTTACAAAAATGAATATGCTATATTAAAACTAGATTAATACTTCGACCAGTCCTAAAGCAGTAACGTGAAATTGTAGCGTGGCGTCGAGTCGCTGTTGACTATGAACACCACTACATGAAGACTACGTGCCAGTTAACCAATAGGATCCCCATAGGCCAATATCAGAAGGCAGATGATGACTGTAGTCGAGATGTATTTGTTAGCGATCTCGTGGTATCGAAAGAATACCGAGATCGTAACAAGGAGTACAAGGGGATTCACTGAGCAAACGTAAGCGCGTACGAGGTCACAATCAATGGAAGGAAGGATGTCTTTGGTACAGTTGAACAAACAAGTACAGCAAAACAATCACTGGTAAAACTGGTTATAATTACGATTGTTTCCATTATACCAATCGCGTTCTGTTGATGAAGTATGTCACTACAGGAGCCCTCGCTAGAAAGGGTTTACACTTTCGATACGTAGCAGTGTCACTCGTGGAACTGAACGGTAAACGTGAGATTGTAGTACAAAAGGGTTGGTAGAACAGGAAGCTGAAGACGTAGGACAGAGCCACATTGAGCCAAGGAACTAGAAGCGACCATAACAACCAATTGCGAGACCAAACATATGTCAGACGAATTCGAAACCAGAATATCGACTGAGTGCCTTGACAAGAACATGTGCCGGCTTTCGCCAAGATTGACTGAAGTCGACGCTACCGAACAGGCGATGGTCGGAAGTGTGTGCTCAGGATGCAAAAAAATAAAAAAAAGGAAAAAGGTGTACTATGAATATAGTATAGGCATAGTCCTACACCGTACCCGTTGTTGATTGTGCGGTTGATCGCGAAAGCATACGGGTAGGCGTACTCGGCGACCAGAACGTGAGACGGGAGTCTCGTCCGTAGATGGTGTGGGTGACACGTGTCATTGACCGGGACGTGAGAATGAGGTTTTTTATGTATCCAGGGTGGGATCCGAGGTAGACGTAGGGATCCTGCTAGTAGGTTTGATGGGTCTAGCATTGAGTTTCAGCTTATTAGGCAGGGCACTGTCATCGACGTGTGCTGGTCTCATCGTGATGAGAAATCACGTCAAAAAGTCCTATGCAGGACTGTTGCAAAGGTTTGCGTACCAAATCTACTCGTATGAAAACATGTGAACAGGTAGATAACTCTCGAGGGCGAGTGACCTGTCGATGTTATATTCGAGTTGACACCGGAGGCAGTGTTCGCATATATTCAGACAGTCGATGAACGTAGTCTGATTTACCGAAATCCTTACTACTCTGTGCTGTAAAAAATCCGTGCCGTAAACAAGTTAGGCGGCGGAACATTGAATATCGTTCTGATGCCTAAGTGAACGAGCGGTAAGGTTTCGTACCAATTGTCGTTTTCGTGTGCTCGAAGAGCACTTTTAAGTTGGCTATGAGACCGTTCAACTAAACCATTTGATGCTGTGTGGTAGGCGGTAGTGCGTATGCGTTCCGTACCAAGCAGCCGAGTAAGTGAGGAGAATAATGCGGACTCGAATTGTTGTCCTCGGTCAGTCGTGAGGGTCGAGGGACAACCATACAGTGCTATCCATCGTTCTACGAAGCGGTGAGCAACTGTCTCCGCCATAATAGACGTGATGGGAATAGCTTCGGGCCATCTTGTAAAACAGTAAATCCACGTGAGTATGTGATCATACCCATGCGATGGTGACAATGGTCCTACAATGTCTGTATGAACGTGATCAAAGCGAGCATCAGGCGTAGCGAACGTGCCAATGCGGGCAGCTACGTGCCTGTGCACTTTTGATCGTTGACACTGTAAGCATTGCTTTACCCACATACGACCATCTTTATTCATGAACTGCCAAACGTATCGTGCAGCGATGAGGCGTAATGTGTCTGCGATACCTGGATGAGACAGTCCATGAAGGGCATCGAAGACGAGACGACGGTAAGCAGAGAGTACGATGGGTCGGGGAGGACCAGTAAAAGTATCATATAGGATAGTACCTGAGTTAGTAGCTAGGGGCACTCCCTGGCACTGGAAAGAATGTATATTGTGGTGCGTCTGTACGAAAGGGATCGTCTGCTTGAGCTGCAGTCATATCAGGAAGATCTATCATTGGTGAAATAACTGAATCCACTTGAATACATGACAGAGCATCAGCAACATAGTTCGACTCGCTTTTAATATGACGAAGGTCTGTTGTGAACTGGGAGATATAGTTCAAATGTCTGCATTCTCGTGGTGAGTAGCGGTCAGACTTGGTATGCAGAGCATACGTTAAAGGTGAATAAAATGAAATTACGACCTTCTACTGCGTGCCGGAAATATTTGATGGCACAGTAGGCTGCTAGTAGTTCTCGACCAAAAGCGCTATTTCTCGTCTCCGTGGGAGTAAGGCGTCGTGGCTAACAAATATATTTGTTTAGCGCTTGATAGCCGGCAAGAATATTCCAATTAAAATGTAAGTCAGACAAGGAATAGTGGACAAACCAGTTGTGGTGAGATTATAATTTATGAACGACCTTTGAGCAACGTTATGGTGACCTTGAGAATGTCCACCTGCTAACTAGACGTAAATGAAGATTATAGACCAGTGTGGTGAATTACAATAATGATTTACAGTTGATGGTTAGAGTTAGGGATTTGATTTAGGGTTTTCGTCACGAACTGACGTCAGCTATAATACCGAAACGCTATTTAGTCAAGTGTATGAATGAACTTCGCGCCAAAATTCAAGACTTGTTATCGTAAATCTGATTGGTTCGTTTATATATTTTAGTCTCGCCGTACTTATCACTTCTTTATTATGAGTACGAAATTTACAGTTACTAATAGATGGTGATTGGAGGTAGTCGACAGGAAACCCTGGACCCGGGTTTCGTGCTACTTGGCACTCGTCAGCAAGGTGTACCTGTAATCTTTGAGGGAACTGGTGCTCCCTGGCGTATTCGATCCCGTGTCACCCAGCTTCACAGTCAGAGATGTTACCACTGAGCTATCCGGGCCGCGACCGACCTCCTGTAGGACTGAGATGTAATCACAATTGATTGATCACTGTGTGTTGACCAATGTCATGTTTGTCTAGTCCTTATTATTAGTGCTGATCGAATGCTATCGACCTTGTTGCAACGTGGCCACCAGTCTAGGTGACTCATCTCAGTCCTACAGGAGGTCGGTCGCGGCCCGGATAGCTCAGTGGTAACATCTCTGACTGTGAAGCTGGGTGACACGGGATCGAATACGCCAGGGAGCACCAGTTCCCTCAAAGATTACAGGTACACCTTGCTGACGAGTGCCAAGTAGCACGAAACCCGGGTCCAGGGTTTCCTGTCGACTACCTCCAATCACCATCTAATCTCACAATAGTGCCCGCAGTGTCGAATCACCTAGACTGGTGGCCACATTGCAACAAGGTCGATAGCATTCGACCAGCACTAATAATAAGGACTAGACAAACATGACATAGGTCACCACACAGTGATCAATCAATTGTGACAGTTACTAATAGTTTTTATCTTTTGTTCACTTTGCATCTATCTTGAAAATAGAATTCAATTCAGACGAGTGTGAAGAACAATGCATGCGAAAAAATCTTATAAAGTGTAGAGCGAACAAAATAGTAAATCGATAACTAAGTAAGCGAACGTGTTGCACTTTCATCTAATAGTGAGAGAAATTGTCAACAATGGCCAAAAACGCAGACGTGAAATCAAAGCATTTTTATAAACAAAACTAGAATGTATCAGTGTGAAGTTTCAAGTGCATCCCAGACTTTTATTAAGAAGTTCAGTCATATTATTTCAGGTTTGACATATTTATCTTTTTCCAGTGTCCAATAATAAAGCATTTTCGAATATCGTTACGTCAATTTAGTATACGAGTCTGCATGTCAAAGCTTAATTTTGACTGTTGATTTCATTCGAGTTATTGAAAGCCGTATATATAAATGACCACACAATTGTAGAGCATCACAAATTGTGGGCAAACAGCAAAAAAGTTTGAGTTTGAAATGAAGGCCTAAATGAAAACTGTACTATTATATGCAGCGCTCACTCACTGAATGAACAGAAAAATAAGCATAAACGCTTGTTACAGTACTTATGCTGAATACTGAAAGATTAATTCGCTAAAATTTGATGTAATGGTGCCCTATGTCAACACTGCTTTAGATAAGGATGTAATTTGCTAGTCGACATAATAAAATTTCTGTCAACTACATAGTTAGTAGAAAATTTTTATTTACTTAATATTAACTATGATCGATTTTGGTGGCTTCATCAGATTGGACTTACCTACCGTCCAACGAACCTTACCTCCCAACATGATGAACCACGAATAGAATAAGTTTTAAGGGAAGGATATGTATCTGAATTCAAGGAGTGTTATGCGTGAAGTTGAAATATTTACAAATATCACTACTAGCCCATATAGCAACACAATCTGATAATCCATCTGATGCGTTGTATATATATCTAAATATTGGTGTGTTGAAATAATTTTCATGAAGAATAGTTGATAATTCAATATTCTCAAACTTTCAGAAATGCAGTTACCTTCCATCCACGTACGCTGAATGATATATCGTAAATCAACATTCTTTGTTTCCATTCCGTCTTACATGATAGGCTACAGTTTCATTTAAAATTACGTTCACTGGTTCACGTATGTGAGTGATTACTTTTATAATAATCCCTGTTATTCATAGAAAAATACAATATCATAACTTTAGGTATAACTGACAGTTCAAAGTATTTCATCATCTACATCATCAATTTGTGGTGAAATTACTCACCGAATGGAATACAAGACGTGCTTAGCTTCGTTTAGTTTTCAAGGTTTCAATCGTAGTCTTACATTTATCGATTCGTGATCTCAATCAATTAATGTAATTTTGAAATAATTGGGTTGTAATGATAAAATAATTCTTATTGGTATTCAATATCGTTTATGATCTTTCTCGTTTTAAAAGATTTAATTATATGAATCCTCACGGTCAAGCATCAGTGGTGTTTCTCAATACTGCTCACTTGTGTGGCTCCTCCTAAATAATCAGTAGAGAGCCTAGATTTCGCTCACTTCCCAACCCCTGTTTGTGGTCAAAAATATTACTGCTTCCGACAATAACTAACGTCTTTCTTATTAATTTTTATTTAGGTTAGTGTATACTTGGAGAGTACAACGTTTGGCAAAACGTAGCACAAGTATGGCCAGATCATGGCGTATAAGGTCGAATTTAAAATAAATGGCTTAGGTTCTGTAGTCTTCACCAGCTATCATCTTGACTTAGAATTAATTTTCATCAAAAATATTTCAGTTAATTCTGTAAATCTACTTCTAAATAAATATTATTATTTCAATAAATTCCCTTTTCCCAATATCGCCGAGTTCATTGATAACTAGTGATTATAGATATTGCTATTTACTTGAAAAAGAACCTGTCGATATTTTGCATCGATTTAAAAAACAAAACTTCAACTTTTCTGGTCGATAGTTCTTATGGAACTACATTAGAAATGGACAATATTTCAAAAATTATTAGGTAACGATACTGTCGCTTCATTTGTAACAGAATCTGATCAATAGGTCTTTAAAAAAACCTTTCAAAAGTTTGTATGCAAGAGTTACATTAATTTTATACCTAATGTCATATAAAATAACACAAGAACTTGTAAGAAGTTCTATACCCTCAATCAAAATCACATTCAATAATAACATACACTCCAGTCATTCAACAAGCTTAAACTGATTTCGGTTACATATTTATTTCCCATTAGACAACAGTAATTATTGTTTTGCTTTGTGACATGTTACTGTAGTAGCTCAATGTTTGTCATTACCATCAATAAATAGATAAATAAAATTGGATATCAGTTTAATTGAATGTAACCAAGCAAACGTAATCTTTATTATGAAGTGAAATTACTAATAGACAAGAATAAATATGATAGTATGATTTTGATGTTGGTGAAGACCATCCATTACAAATCTATTACTTTTAGATTTCCTTTCAAATCCAATAATCATATATAAACACAATATTTCTTCTGTCAATTAATATTATTATCAGAAGGGGTTTTGTGGAGATTTTGGAAATTTCAATAGTTAAATTCATGAGTCAATTGAAGTTAGAACACCACGGAAAATTATCAAGCACTGGACAGCCGTTTCACTCTGGTATGGGACTCCTCAGCAGTGCGCATCCACGATCCCGCCCCCCGAGATATTCGAACCCAGAACCTATCAGTCTTGCGCGCGAGCGCTTAACCATTAGATAACTGAGCTGACCGGCATCCAACGGTGTTAATGCTTAACTTCAATCAATCCACGAAATCGAGCCACCGTACATCATTTTCTTCAGTGAGTTGATATCTCACAACAGGCCTGATTGAAACGGCCATCCAGTGCTTCCAGATTTTCCATGGTGGTCTAGCTTCAATCGACTCATGATTTCAACAATTAATATTATCTCAGTGCATTAATTTAACAGATGGAAAAGTTATTTTCTTCAGCAAATACTTTTGATTTATCCCTTGTATCATATAAATGCTAAATTTATAGATCAATTGTTACTTATACCAATATTGATAACTAACAATTTGTTTCAAAATCTTTTCAGAATTCTTTTTTAAAAAAAAGATTACTAAATATTCATTATAGGTAAAACTGGTTACAATTTGTGAACCATATTTGATTAACCCCATTTACATACAATTAAATACGGATAAATCATAATTTACAATATCACAATTGATGAATAGATGAACGTAATAACTTGGAAAATTATTTTAATGATAACAACAACAACAATAACAATAGAAGGCTATTCTATAGTGGAATGATAAATTTTACTAATTTTGATTTTACCAATGTAAACCATTCTTCAACTTATGTATCATACTGAGATTTATTGATTACTTCTTTTATTTTTTCCCCCAGAATTTACTGGCATTGTACCGGTCTATCTCACTATCATATTCAAGTAAAAATGAATAATAACTATTTAGATAGAACGATAATAATGCTAAGATATCAGTGATAGTAGTAGTAGTAGTAGTAGTAGTAGTAGTAGTAGTAGTAGTAGTAGTATAACAAGTTGTTTTGTTCAATCTACATGAATAATTACATCACAATATGTAGTGCTTGTTAAAATAATCAATATCAGCAGATTCATATTTTTAATTAGCATACAAAAATAAAATACCACTTCATCAAAGTAACAATTCCTGTCATCAATATACAGGAACAAAATAAATTAGTTCTTTTTTTCTTTCTTTTAAAAGAATGTGTGAAAAATTCCTTATGGGCAAATAAATAAAGAAAAAATTTAAATAGAGGAGAAAATCTGTAGTGGTTTGATATTTATCAAGTTATTCAAATAAGTTACATTGAAAGTGCTTGTTATCTTCAAGTGCATGGTTTAATTAATGATGTATTTAAATGAAATGTCAATAAAAGGAATGATACTACCTTGTAGCAATAAATTTTTCTTTTTTGATGAATATGTTTTCTATATATGTGATAGCCTACATACAGAGTAGCAGTACAGAAAACTAGACAATGTATATGTATTTACTATATGACAAAAATGACTAGTGACTATTATCTCTCTAAATCTTGAAAAGTTGTATTTGTTAGAACTTAGGTTTGATAAAATAAAAATATGACAATAAATGAAAACTAATGAATATTATAGGTATCATAGGTGTAAAGTGGTATCTGTTTACAAGTTAAATCGCCTCTAGGTTTATCGCTTTTCATTTCATTACAAGCCATTTATTTTTAACACAATTATTATGTTCATAGGCTTTCTGTTAATTAATTATTTGATAGATCGTAGTGGATTTAACAGATGAATTTGGAACTACGATGAAACAATCGTTCATTGATTTTCAAAGTTAATGTCAATACATAATGCAAACTATATCTTATAACATATTTACATAAATTATAAACAATCTGTAGATAGAAAAATAAATTACTTAATGAAAATCTTACTATTTATCCCTTTAGATTAAATTAGATTAGATAAAACATTACGACTTACATTCTTATATGTTTTTAAGAAATCATTAGTTACACATAGAATGCGTTACAAGGAAAAAAAATTATTGTTGACCTGTTACGATGTAAACGACAATAATAAGAGGTTGTTCTAAAGGACTAATATAAGTGTCACATTGATATATATATGATGAAAACAAGTAAATAAATGTCATTTGGATAAAATATATATTTAAGTTAAGTTCATGATATTCATTATATTCTTAAAGTCTGTTAGGATCTGCTTAGGTAAAATTCAATATGTAAACTTACCATTTCTAAATAAGTAAGATGAAAATATGCATGAAATATTTAGTGAAACGTTAAGATTAGATTAACCTTACTGTGAATAAAATGTAATCGGTAAACACTTAAGAGGGAATATGTCATAAGATTTATGTATTTGAGTTGTATTAGTTTAAAACGGAACTGAATGAGAGGTACGTTTGATAAAGAAGGAAATTGAAAGAGATTAGATCACTCGGATGACTAGCATACAATGACACTTTAATGAAAACAACTATATGAGAGTAATTTTATCAGTAACAACATCAGCGAGTTGAAATTTGAGAACTGTTTTTAGATTTTTTTTAAAAATATAACTATGACCGTATAGTCGTGGTTGGTAGTGACACATTCAACTTACACGATGAGTACATAAAATCCTTTAGGCGTCACATGTAGCTACAATTTTATTGTATTTAACGTTCGGAAATTTTGATAATCTTGAATATTTTGGTTCATAAGTAAATGTGTTTCCACTAACAGTCTACTAGATCAATTAAATAAATACAGTCATTATTAGTGAAAATATACATGATTACAGTGAAGAAAATCGGTCGTAAACAGTTTACTAACCAGATTTATGTAATATTAGTATATAAATGTCAACAGCTTAATTCTATAACAAGTCATCTAGAGCAACGATAACACCATCTAGAGAACATTAAAATACAATATCATCAAAATCCTAAAAGTAAGTTAATAATTTTCATCATTTCAAAATATTTCAATAATCAGTACTATCATGTTACATTGAGAAGTATAAGATTACTTATTGGGATGAATTATGTCAAAGTTATTAATTTATACTGAGTACTTATGACCATTTTGTTTCTGTCACAATTCTATAATGGTTTGTTTGAAGAGTAGAGAGATTTTTTAGTATAATATGTGTATGACGTAGGTATAACAATCGTGTGCGTGCCAAAGGATGCTTTTCGAACGTTCCATTCATTCAGTCACATCAAGAATTTTCAAGTATGGAAACGGTAAACAAACATTGAAATCAGTTGACTGTGTATAAAACTATATAATATTTATCAGATTCATAATACGTGACCTAAACGTAAATAAAAACTTTCAAGGCAAATATTGAACTTTTGTCAGTCTACCTGGTTAAATCAGATTTGTTGTAACAGTAGCGAAAATCATTACATGTGATGTTACTAACACGAGTCTGTTTTTTCTGATTGCAGGACAACAAAGAGTAAACGCACTAGAAGAAGAGGAACAAGCTCTACGGAAGCTGAACCTGCAGAACGATAGATAAAACTATTTTGTAATAAGTTTTCCCTTAGTGAAATATGACCGCGTCTTTCAATTTTAAAATATATCTCGTTGTGCCAGTACGCCGCGTTCTTACCTCAGAGGCAGTTACCAGTTCTGACTGTTGTGTTGTTGCTTCAGATCGCTCCTGCTTCCGAATAAATACTAATACAACGTGCCACATTGTATGTTAAACTAAAAGTTTTTAAATTGTGATTTCGGTTGAAATTGAGATTTCAAAGGTCTACGAAACTATTAATGATTTTTAACACTCGTGGCATTTAGTTCCAAAAAAAGTTTATTTTATCAAACTATGAAACAATCAGCTTTTTTTTCAATGGTTAAGATCATGAGTCAGTTAAAGCTAGAACACCATGGAAGACCTGGAAGCACTGGATGTCCGTTTCGTCCTATTGTGGGACTCCTCAGCAGTGCTCATCCACGATCTCGCCCGCTGCGATATTCGAACCGAATTGATAGAGATTATATTGAAAGACTAAAGAAAGAGAGGAAGTAAAGTCTAGAAACTAAGGTTTGGTATCTCATCTAAAGTAAGAAAAACAATTGTATTAGAAATAAATATTAGCAAGTATTCAATTAAATTGATGTTGGATAAGCACGAAACGGGTTCCTGATATTGAGTTTAATAGCAAAGTCATTGTTTGTATTATTTCCCAAAAAACCATATTTAATACAAAAGGGTTCTAAATTAATATAACCATTTGTTGGTTTGAGGAGGTTTAGTAGAATCGTTGTTTACGAAACTGAGAGAACGAAAAGCTAGTGTCCGGCCCTTTAACAGGGTTGGTGGATATGAAGGATCCCCATAGGGGAGTTGGAAAACCCAGATTCCAAACCAATGATGCACATGGGCTCCAGCATCTTGAAGGAACGAAAGATGTATAAACATATTTTTGGTCACCGTCTACCATGATGTTGCTCCATTGTCTTGTGGATTATATCTTCAGGTCAAAGGCTTCGGTTGTAGCCCTCTAAAAAAACCATCTGCTTCAGTCTGAGCACCCGGGCAGTATCACAGTCCTCACACAAATCAATGATAGCTACTACTGGTCTCATTGTTGTTGTGTGGCACATATGTATTTGGTGCCCCCTTGTATCAATGTTTATGTGTTCAAAAAATTAATAAAAGTAGAATTGTGATAGTCCAAATTCTTACATGTGTTTTCAGATTATATGTGATTTTTATATTGGATGTTGTTATAATATGATGTGAGGAACTAAACACCTTAACTTAAGTAACATTAGGACCAGTAGGAATGTCGTATGTTATTAAGGCCTGCATAGTGGTCTGATGCCGGCGAAGGTTTTTTATTTTCGATTATATTATTCAAAAAATGGTATGGGGGATATACATGTTCATTTGCCACATAAATAAGGACGCTTTTATAATCTGTAATGATTCAGCTATTATTCATCACAAACATAGGAGTCAAACTATGATACTAGGATTTTAGACAAAATGTCTATCTCTCAGAGAAACGATATACTCTTTGGACTTTTAATCAATGATAACAATGAATTTTAAAGTTACGTTTAGGACTGTAACCATATGTGAATGCATGACATTAATTAATTTTTATAATAAAGATAACCAAATATGTTTTCTCAATTACTTATTATTTATGCCTGTTACTCTCAATAGAGCATAGACCGCCGATTAGCATCCTCAAACTCACTCTGTCCTCAAACCCCCCTTCCACTTCTGTCCATTTTTTGTTCATTTTTATCATGTCTGTCTCCATTTATCGGCGTACTGTGTTCTTTGGTCTTCCTCTCCTACTTCAACATTGAGGATTCCATGTGAGGGCTTGCCTTGTGACACAGTTCGGCGATTTCCTCAATGTGTGTCTTATCCACTTCCAGCGCTTCTTCCTGATTTCTTCCTCCGCTGAAATCTGGTTTGTTCTCTCCCACAATATATTGTTGCTGACAGTGTCTGGTCAACGGATCTGAAGTATTTTGCATAGACAACTGTTAATAAACACCTGTATCTTCTGGATAATGGCTTTTGTAGTTTTCCAGGTTTCGGCCCCATACAGTAGAACTGTCTTGACATTTGTGTTGAAAATTCTGACTTTGGTGTTGGTTGCTTATTGTTTTGAGTTCCAGATGTTCTTCAGTTGTAAATATGCTGCTCTTGCTTTGCCGATCCGTGCCTTCACATCTGCATCAGATCCACCGTGTTCATCAATTATGCTGCCCAAATATGTATAGGTTTTTAAATCCTTCAAAGCTTCTCCGTCAAGTGTGATTCGATTGTTGCATGCTGTGATATATCGGAGAATCTTGCTTTTCCCTTTGTGTATATTGAGACCTACTGTTGCTCAGGCTGCTGCTACACTGATCGTCTTCTCCTGTACTTGATATTTTCACGATATTTGCTATTAAAAACGAAAAAGAATGTTTTAAACCAAATCAATAAATGGTATTTTTTTATCAGCTTTGTATGCTGGAACCACAGAGAACTATCCTAAAACACCAATATTATTTATCTCAAATGCCGAATTGTCATTCATCTAGGTTTAAAATGCAATATCACTTAGTGTTAAAAATAAATTCCTTTCATGAGGTAAATAGGAGATTTTTACAGGCTAGAATCTACATTTTTGTAAGGTTACCTTTAAGTGGTCGCTAAAGCAAATTTCCTGAAAAAAATATAGTGCAATGTATTAAAATCAAATAAATAGGTTACTTGATATTTCTGTGAGAATCAATATGAGTCAGTAAATTTTCACATTATAGTATCCATAAATTTGCTCTGACTTTCCAGAACCAAAAACTAATTTTAATTAGTATCAAGAACCAATTCAAGTTGAAAACCTGGATGTATTGGACGATCGTTTCATCGTAGTAGGGGACTCCTCAGCGTTGCTCAACCATGACCACTCGGGGGGGCCTTCAACCTCATGGTCGAACGCCCGACTTCTAAACCATTAAGCCAGAGCTCAATGATATATAAGTTTAACTGCAGTCAATTCCCGATATTTCTATCGGGCGCGCAACCGAAGGTCCTGGATTCGATTTCTGTTTGAGGGATCATAGACTCGCACTGCTGAAGTGTATCATACAGAGATGAAAAAACCATTCAATGCTTCCAGGTTTTCAGTGAATGTCTAAATTCGATTGGCTCATGATTTCGCTGAAATTCAACAATCTTCACAAATTTATACTGAAAATTAACTATTTTTACCAACTGACTAGTTGACTTAAATAAGAAATTCAAGTGACACTATTGAATAAGTAAGGGAATTAACTGAAACATATAAGAAATATGCTAACTAATTAGTCAATTTATGTCTATCATCACAGTGATACACACCATTTATACTTTGCATAGTGAGAAAATATGACACACCCTAGCAATTAATATCGACCAGCTCCAAGTAACAATATTCTTACCATATGCATCAGTTTTTTATTAATAATATCTCAATTTAAGAAAAATTTATTGAACAAAAGATCAGCTGAATAAATAAATAAACAAAAGTTTAAATAAAAGAGAGAATAATTTAACATGAAAGTTATAGTGAGCGCAAAAAATTATTTAATTCATATACCACCATATACAACCAAACCAACCAGCTAAGAGAACAAAACTCCACCAAAATCATTCACTTAAACTGCAAATTTTCTCCATCATCTCATTCATTCATATACAAATAAGTTAACAAAGATGAGTAGAATAAAACATTGAAATCAACTCCAAAAAAATTTATTTTTCAAAGTAATAACTAAATAGAGAAAAGAATTTATTAAAAGTTGAATTTCTTTATAGGTAAAATGAGATTCCACACTCAGAATGACATCCAATTCAATGAAATTTATACAATAACAATAAATCGAAGAAAAAATTGAAAATCCAGATAACTGAAACAAGTAATGAATTATTTTATATTTAGAAAAAATTTTGTAGATGATATAGTAATTTTAATAGTTAAGATCATGAGTCAATGGAAGTTAGCTTCAATCCCCTTCTGACATTAATCACTAGTGATTGGCTTCAGGAGGTATTTCCTTAAGTCCTAATGAGAAGCAGTGATCAGTGGAGTTGAACTGGGTCTGTTATGAGATAGTAATTCATTGAAGACAATGGTGGATGTGTCATTCAATTTCCTGAATTGTTTAGAGTTAGACGTTAACACCGTTGGACTCCGGTCAGCTCAGTGGTCTAGAGGTTAAGTGCTCACGCGTGAGATTGATAGGTTCTGGGTTCGAATCTCACAGGGGGCGGAATCGTGGATGCGCACTGCTGAGGAGTTCCATACTAGGAGGAAACGGCCGTCCAATGCTTGAAAGTTTTCCATGGTGTTCTAGCTTCAATTGACTCATGATCTTAAATATTAAATCTATTTTATTTTCATTAATAATTATTTTCAAAACAATAACAATTAGAAGGAATAATTTAATGCGACAAGGAACACAACGAACTCTCTATTTTATTTTAAGAAATGTTAAAATAGATAATATATGATTGTAAACAATCGAGTAAATAGCGGGTCTTGAAAAATTATGTCCAGTAATTATGTATCTTTTTTCCAATGTACCAATGATATCTATTTTTATTCATAGTGTATAAATTGGTCTAAGGGATTCTAGTATAATTTTTTCGGTGATTATTGGATCAGATTTTAGAGTATTATATTTTATCGTGTTAGCGGCTTTACTCAAGTTGTCTTCATTAGGTAGAAGTAAGTAAATGCTCTAAATCAACAGACTACAAAATATTCACCGTTTAAAAAACTATGTTTAACATTTAATTTAAGGAAACTGATGTAGGCTGAAGATGTTTGGCAGAGGAATATACATAGTTACCGGTTATAAATGGTATGTGACTATGAATAGTCACACCACAGTCAATAAAGTCTTGATGGGGAAAACCAATGCATTTTTTTAATGCAAAATTACAATGGCTTGGTAAAATATTAAAATTATACATTAAATACATTATTTGTAAGTTTTCCTTCAGTTGTCCTATATATATTTATTCGTTCTTCCAATTCGGTTGTTGTTCCAATTCCTACCCATTCCACTTCCTTTTCTCCTTATTTCAGTCTTCTACTGTCAAGCATTCCACTTCTGATTGATGCTACATACAACTTATATTTGTCAGCATAAGCAGCATACAGCACAATACTAGTCTTACACAATGATAATCCATACAATTCTGTTAAGAGATTTTCATTCCATAATGTTTTAGGTTTAATTGTATCTAAATGCATTATTTTAAACACAAATAAGTAGCAACTAAGTAATAACTAATCAGATATTGAAAATTATTAGTTCTGTCAACTATCATCTTTTGAAGATTAAGTGTGGTTTATTTATACATTCTTAGATAGATATTACTATTGTGCTATAATAGGTTTGTAAGGAATTATCAAGCACAATTGCTGAAGAGTTCCACAATAGGACGAAACGGCTGTCTAATGTTTTCACGTTTTCTATGGTGATCAGGCATCAATTGACTCATGATCTCAACTATCAAATTACTATAATTATATTGTTGAGAATATTCACTACTTAAAAAAACCTAATGTCAGTCAGTTGTTTTAATAAAATTTCATTTGGTATTTTTCGAAATTTACAGACATATTTGTGACAATATTAAATCACTTAATTTTCTACTAGTTTCAAATTCGTATGCTTTGAATCATTCGTTTGTTTTGTGTGAAGTTAAACTGAAGATGAGATGATAGATAAACTTGTAGTTTATTTAAATAATCTATTGAATTGTCGAATTTAGTCACATTCATGAAGGTAGTTAGCAGGTTTTCATGATGTATACACTTATCTGTTTGTAAAATGTTTTATTCTAATGTCAGATCATGAACAGTCTGCTTGAATTTTTAAGTTACCTATTTACTAACTGTGTAAATATTGGAATAAACCTTTCTGGTTTGTTTTTGTTGTGTTTGAATCTAATATTTATGAAACGTAACTGTGTATACTTACGTATTATTATGAAAGGTATACAAGCTATTTTTATGCTAAATACTGCCAATTTTATACCAAAACAGTGCACTTGTTGGTGTATTATTCTCCTTATTTACACTTTAAGCAAAGACGAGCGACGAATATATTTGAATTCAGACATTCAATATCTTATTAAGAAAGAACGTAGTTGCACTAATATGACGGGATAACAAGGCAGTTATTTTTTTGATTCATTGTGATTTTTGTTTAACAATACATCTGTTTTAATTAAATATGAAGGCCACTCAATGTAGCTGTAACACATCAGAAACCTGATGCCATCAGCTTCTAGGTTCGAGTATCAGATTGTCTCAATCTTGCACTTGTATTATTTCTAACTATCGTGGATTATTTTCATTACTTGATGTAAGAGTATTTTATGAGCTCATCGAGTCGTAGGCTCACCTTATCTCTTGTTCTTTCTTAGATTCTTCTACCTACTGCTTTTTACAATCCCTCAGAACACAAGGTACCTTCAGGCTGGACGTGAATTTACTAAAAGTTGAATGTTACACAGTATTTGCTTGATTTCTAATGTAATATTTTATCCAGTATTACACTGATTTATTTCAGTGTGATGTTTATTCAAGATGTTATTTTCTTTGTATTTGATGAATGTGAACTATTTCAGCACAATATTCAGCATGCCATTTGTAATAGTTCTGGGCGTTTTTCATATATGTGACTTTTTTCTAATTAATAATTAAATAGGTATGCAAATCAATATATAAATGAGTACATTTTCGACAATGGTTGTCGTGCTTTGGAGTGAGTGAATCTTCATTTATACCAGTCTTTTGTATTCCTACTTCTTATCGTGAGAATTGTGGTTTTGGAGTATAGGTAATAGGCGAAGCGGATATAACATAAGGTATATGAATTGTTAGTAAAATTATGTCATTTAAGATCAGTGGAAAATATTGACTGTTGAAAATGTATACCCAGGATACTATTTCTGAATAATTACAGTTTCCACGTAGGTTAGGGATAAAGTTATTCTGAAAACTAATAGGTGGAATTATTTGTCATATTCATGTTCCATAAATAAACATAATTTCATATATTTTGGATAAACTAAAAAGGTATGTAGAATGTTTCACGGGAGAGGGGGGTCACAAACAAAAAATGTATTGTCAATCAATGACATAGTTTTTTGCCATATGCATAAAATTACTTTTGTATAAGAAAAGTTAATAATTTTCTAAGAGTTGAGATCACGAGTTAATTGAAGCTAGACCACCCTGGAAAACCTGGAAGCACTGGACGGCGGTTTCGTCCTACTGTAGTAATAATCATTTATTTAGCCTGTTAATTTACCTTTCAACATTATTATATGCAGTGTAAATATTAATTATATAATAATATTTTCAAAGCTAGAAAAACAACCGAATTTTTACATGGAATGCATGATGACATTAACATACGGACTATTTACTATTACATCAACTATCCTACAACCAATTTCGCTTATAATTAGTTTTGGTTAAGCCCTTTTATTGACATCCTTAACAGACCATTTTATTTGAACAGTAATAACTCGCATATTTCTTTGTTATAATCACTATAGCAAATGACGAACGAGCTAAAATGTTGATTGCTTTTGAACACAGGTGAGATTTATAATATAACGGTTATCGTGAAGATTGATTAACGAAGCAAAGCCACTACACTATTAACTAAGTATCAATTGAACCCATAAGGAATAATGACATGCTACATAGGAGTTTGGTGATATTTATATTACTAAATTATTTCATAAGTTAATCTAACGAACATGAATAAAACATAATCAAAATTATAGCTGAAGATTAACGGTTTTCCTTTATATTATGTTCTCATATACAAATTTTATTTAACTGATATTCAGTATATTTATATCACATTGTTAATGAGAATTACTGACAATAAGTAAATTTCTACATGGAAAAACATCATTTATCCAAAACTTACTTTGGTATTGTTTTGCTTGTACCTTCCCATTGAGATTTAAGAGTGCAATTGATCAGTTTGTTATTGGCATATGTACATACTGTGCGTATGCCTCGACATTGCCTTAATTCACAAGCTTCTATAAGCAAAGATGGATAGTGGCTAGCAGTGGAATCCAGGACGCGCGTTTCGTCCTATTTGGGAAAATTTAATTTTTGTTTCAAATTTTAAACTTTCATTATTGATTTCATAGACTCATATTAGTTAGACATCTATTAAAGACCAAGAGACAATGAAGAACTGGTTTGTGCCTGTATGAAACTCATCTATAGTGTTCATTCACGACTCCTCAAATGGTTGAAGTCAAAACCTTCGATCTCACACGCAAGTGCTTAATCTCCATATTATGAAGCTGAAATTTAGTGGTATTTGTCTAGATTCAGTCAATTTGCGATACTGAGCTATCATTTTTTATCGTTTTCAGTGCATAACTGCTTCACACCTGACACATTTAAACTTTTTATAAATCGTTACCACGGAAATAGAAAATATAATCGGATTATCATTATTATCATAAGTGCACCAAATGATGGTGTGTGTTAGTTCAAGTAGGTTGTGCAAGAAAACAACAGTCGTTGTAAAAAAATTTTTCGTATTGTTTAAGTTCCTCAAGTATTTTACTTTTATAGGATAAAATATATGAATAAATTTTCACTGGGTTTTTAGAACACTCTCTTACTGTTATTCATTATAATTGCGAAAGGTGAGTCATGTCACTTTGTTTAAAAAATATCACTGTCATTATTCTTATAAATGACCATTGTTTGCTTTCTACAGGTCTTACTCGCGATTTAGTGTTGGAAAGACTTCGAAAAGCACAACAAAGTCTAAAGAGGATCTAAAGGGGCTGAAGAGATTCCATCCAATCAGAACCCGGAAGAGATTTCTAGAATGTCAATGTGGCATTCTACGATTGGACAAGAGCATAACTTGCTTTCTTGAAGATTGACTGAATTAAAATGATGCTATTACCAATACTAATAACTATAAATACCCATGTTCTTCTCTACATTCTTGATTCTTACCCAACAATCAGTTCCTTTGCTTCTGCCGTCTGATTTTGAGACTGTGGGGTTCTATATATCCCAGTACCATTAATTGCATATCATATTCTACTGTAATCAATTAAAGGATATAACAGTTAAATCACTTGTCTTCTACTCACTTTGTTAAATATTTAAATACTACCTAAGCTAACGCAGTTGCATTACTAACAACCACAAAAAATAAACAATGTGACTGAAGGTCCATTAAATGAACCATTACATGCGTTTTTTCCTACTCATTTCCATATGGTAACTATCATGAACGTTTTGTTTGCAATTAAACAATTTTTAAATGATAAATTTACAACTATTTAATTTATAAAACACTATTTGTACATGATCAAAACACTCAACCTAAATGAATTTAACCTGATATGTATTTGTAGTGTCGGTTGTTATGTTAAGCCCATATACCTTATTCTAGCTTTCGGACAAGCCAATCAATTCATTCTACTTGAATCATATTTTGACCTTGTTAATTATCCGCTTATCAATCTTAACTGCTTTCATATGAGCGTGTGTGTGCACTCTTATCCTATTACCTATTTTTGTGTAACTATAAATATTGTTTAACGCTTGGTTAAATGGGAGTTGGCTTACCCACCATCTCTACTGCGCGTCGTTTCACTTCTCTTTATTACATTCGCTTCATATACAAAGTATATGTGTTCAAAAGTCCATTTTCGTTATTTGACTTATTTAATTCCGTTATTGACTAAAGCAGATTTCAGTCGATGACTATATAAGAGGATAGGCGACATATACAATCCAATAACAATCATTCATTACAATCTCCTTGGAGTCAGATCCATGGGTCACTAAAGTGGAGAGCCCTTCGACGAACATAGTCCGATCTAAATGACGACAAAATAAAGGGCCCCACAAAATATTTTTCTCATGTATTGAATAGTTTTTTCCTCCTTCTTTTTTTTTTCTTTTTCGTGTGGAGTGGAGATAAAAACTTTATACAGTTGGAAATTATCAGTATTAGATATACTTACATTAAAGCATTTTTATTATTGTTGTTGTTGTTGTTTTATTTCATCAGATATACTTCATAACGAATTGGATATTATCTCAGCCTAATAAATTCTTAAATAAGTTAGAGTTATTATGAATAGAATACAGAAAGCAATAAGTATTATTTATTAACTAGACTAAATATATCTGATTATAATATCAGATAATGGTAATAAGTTAAAATTCATGTATGCCTACCTGTAAATAGAACTCTAAGAGAAAATAAATATTATCCTAATCAAAATGTTGTTTTTCTTTTATCACATCACTTAGCCTTGCATTCAGAAGTCTAAATAAATGAGCTATGTCTATTCATATCAACTAACAAGTATGCAAAAGAGTAGGAAGTTTCTTTTAAAGTTTTCTGACAATATCAAGTTGTTTTTGTAAAGTATGATTAGTAACATGGCAAAAATTATCGATATATATCAAGTAACTAATTCTTAAATCAGAAATGTTGAATGAAATTCGATCAAAGTAGAAAAAATGGAATGGGTCATCTTGAAAAAAAAATCATTACAGTTGAATTAATAATAATTAAATGGAAATAACATTCACTTGGTATTGTTTACTTGAATCTTCCCAATGATGATTAGAACATCAATTGATCACTTTCTTATTGGTATATGTGCATACTGTGCATATTACCTCGATATTACCTTAATTTCACAAGCTAGTAGCTAAGTGAATAACATGATGGCGTTTGAAACGAGTGGTATTAGGTTCGAGTCCAGAGTGAACATCAACACTGAGATGAAGGTACATTCAACTGACGCGTTCCAAATAGGACGAAACGCGCGTCTTGGATTCCACTGCTAGCCACTATCCACCTTAAATTTAAATAATGAAATGTTGTTATTTTCATTTAAATAAAAAAAAGAAGAAAATAAGTGTACAGTCTTGAATTAATTTTATTTATTTTAATTTGTAGATTAACAGTTACGTTTACGATGTGTAAGTAGTGTGTTGAATGAAAACCCAAGTAAGTTTAAATTACGCAATGCATTTGCAAATTACATTACATTATTTGAACATCTTTTGCCATTTGTCCGATGCATACTTCATTATTCTTCCAATGGTTAATCATTTGTTGGATTAAAAATAGTTACATTATAGGAAGTTATATCTAATCTGTAAGTAATTATTTAATATTCGGGCAAATAAACTTTAACTTTGCTTAAACTTTTCAACGTACATAACCCTAAGAAATTTTTAAATTATCCTAAACTGGACAAGTTATATAAATGCCGAAATCATTCATATTTTAAATAAATATGAGTTAGAATAAATACTGGTCAAAAAGAAACTGGATATTGAATGAATCTGTGGCATGTAATGTCTAGTGTCATGTCAAATCTACATAACTTATTCTAGCTTTCAGACAAACCAATTTATTCATTCTTCTCAAGTTATATTTTTACCCTGTCACTTATTTGCTCGTTAACCTTGATTGTTTTTATGTAAGCTTAAATGTGTGTATTTTTTTTATCTTGCTCATCACATGTCTATGACTTATTTTTGTCTGACTATAAATATTAAGTAAGGTTTGGTTAAATACAGTTGGTTCACATGCCTTCTCCGATTCATCTTGCTTCACTCTCTTCTTCAATTCATTTCTCTGATCGTATATGTGTAGATCAATGATTGTATGAAATTGTAAGTGCGGCTCACAGATGAACTCAAGGAAGCTTTATGAAGCTCAGAAATAGCCGAAGATATTTTATGCAATCATCTTTCAGAAGAATATTTCAGAATCCCTACGCGTAGCTTTCTTATTGGACAAATGCTAATAACCCCTTGTATATGGATTGAAGGACTATAATGTTAATTAGTTCTAGGAAAAGTTTTAGTATTGTTTTTTTGTTTAGTTGATATTCAATCTCTTTAGAAATATTTTCAGTATATATTGGATAACATTTTGTAAAAATGATTCAGTTGAAAATATTAAAGTTTTTTATTTCTTATGCCAAATACATTTCTCGGCGAGACAATAATTTATGGACGACCTTTGAACGACTCTTAAGTGACCTTGAAAAATATCAGCCAATCAACAAACAGCAAGTATAGAGTAAAAATATATTATAAAAAATCAAGGAAATAAAGTGGATACACTTCTTATACGCCGTTCAAAAACTTGTCAAGGTCAGGAAGAGTTTCAGAGGTTCTAAAATCGTGATGCATGCAGTAGAGGAAATCATCCATACGGCTACA
Organism: Schistosoma spindalis; assembly: GCA_946903255.1. Taxonomy (NCBI): domain Eukaryota; kingdom Metazoa; phylum Platyhelminthes; class Trematoda; order Strigeidida; family Schistosomatidae; genus Schistosoma; species Schistosoma spindalis. The sequence goes on along the minus strand of OX336416.1, from coordinate 42,860,607 downwards.
GAATAGTCGGCCTCTGGAGTCATAATAAAATTCCAAAAACTCTTTCAGTCTCGACCACATAGCTACACTATTGTTTGTGTGCACCCCGATTGTTGAGTACACAAAATGCCACTTGTGGATAACGACACGATGCACATAGACAAGCCTATATACGAGTCTGTACGCTCTCCAATCATATGTATATATTGTAGTACCTGGCTGCAGCCAGTGTTACTGGAGCTTTTATCATCCAGTTCTCAATAATTGTCATAATTTGCCTTAGTTAGGAATCGTATATAGGGTTGCCATCACGAACTGACATCAGCTGTAATGCCAGAAGTTTATTTAGCCAAATGGATGAAAGACGTTTGCACCAAAATCCGAGATCTGTTATCTAATGCCTGATTGGTTCATCCACAAATTGTGGTCTCGCCGTTTTATTTGTTATAGCCGCTCAATTACCACGTTTTGTACAAAATTCCCTGTGAACTGATCGTACGTTAGCACTAAGCACTGAAGTTGGCGCCGTGACCTTTAAATCTCTCAGGCGCTTGTGATTGGTTCGTCCATAAATTAGAGTCTTGCCCATTTAGAATAATTCAATGAATTATCAAATGAAAAATTAAATTGTAGGCTACAGTTCTAATAGACTGTTTTCCAAATTTTTTATTATTCAAGTTTAAATTTATAATTTCCTGTCAATATCATTGTGCATTGTTAGATGGTTGAAAGTTGCTAGTGAGGTGCTCTGAAAAAAAAATCTACTAAATTGTTACTCTTTGTGTTCATGTCAATTTAACGGTACATTAACCTGAATACAATTCAAATCAATAAAGAGATCATTAGTATTACCACTATTGTTGTTAACAATTTAAAATATTTTTGATAAATGTCATGTATAAGCAAATATTCAGAATGCTGCACTTTAAAACAATAGTAAGTGAATTTTTAGATAGCAATATCAATGGTATTACATCAATTACGATAGGTTCCTAAAATGAATAACTGAAATGAAGAGATTGTCAAGATTAGATATCTTTTCTAATTATTATTATCAAAATTGTATGTTACTTATAAGTGTACAAAGTTGAGAAATAAAAGTATAATTAGCTACATGTTATAACAAAATATAGTATAATTGAATTAGTATTAGCCTTAATCTTCCCTTAAGCAGTCATAAAATGTTTACCAAATTATTAAAAAATGAATTATGTGAGCTCTTTTAATGAAGACAATAATACTTAATGGATCAATTAACAAGGAAGATATTTTCTATAACATTGACAACATTCAAACTGAGTAATTAGTGACTGAGAGAGGCTTAAATTTATTGATTCACTTAACATTTGATTTCACTTAGTGTCCTATCACTTAATTATTAGTTCAAATTTATCATATCAATTTCGATAAATTCATCTCAAATTAGGAAAATTTTACATGGATTTTAATGACTGAGAACATTAAATTCATTTCTATCCGAATTTCCTGTACATAATATCTAACCTTCAACACAAATGTCAAGACAGTTCTACTGTATGGGGCCGAAACCTGGAAAACTACAAAAGCCATTATCCGGAAGATACAGGTGTTTATTAACAGTTGTCTATGCAAAATACTTCAGATCCGTTGACCAGACACTGTCAGCAACAATATATTGTGGGAGAGAACAAACCAGATTTCAGCGGAGGAAGAAATCAGGAAGAAGCGCTGGAAGTGGATAAGACACACATTGAGGAAATCGCCGAACTGTGTCACAAGGCAAGCCCTCACATGGAATCCTCAATGTCGAAGTAGGAGAGGAAGACCAAAGAACACAGTACGCCGATAAATGGAGACAGACATGATAAAAATGAACAAAAAATGGACAGAAGTGGAAGGGGAGTTTGAGGATGCTAATCGGCGGTCTATGCTCTCTTGAGAGTAACAGGCGTAAGCAAGCAAATAATATTTAACCTGAAAGTTCCTTGTTGTAATACATAAAAATGAACATTTATTTTCTATAGCTTCTGGCAGAAATCTCAATATTGTAATTAGAATTTAAGTTATGATATGTCAACAAAAGAAACAGTAAATCACATTTAGAGAATAAATTAAATAAATCAGTACAGATTGTCATTTATCATTTTATTTTGATAAATTACTGTCAATGAAATAAACGTTAGATTAACGTTTCTCACTTCCTGATAAAACAAAAAGTATATAAATGATAAAAATTACAATATATATATATATATATATATATATATATATATATATATATATATATATATACTCATTATTTATACATTAAATATATAATGTCAGCCGACAGGAAACCTTTGGCTAAAATTTAGTAGCTGTGTTAGAAGTCATATTTAAAATGAATTCAATAAAACATACAAACATGATAAAAATATATCACTTATTAATGAAAGTAAAGATGGTCAGTATTACATGGTTCATATTTGACTAAAATTATTTCATTCTTTTGTTTTTGTTTTCAATACTTATTCAGCTATTATAAAATAAAATGTTAAATTATTGATATAATCCAAGTTGATTTTTATATAAGTTTCTGGTATTACATTTAGCAGTAGTGTAAGCTGAGAGATCAGTTTAAGAATTGAAATTAATTTCAGACTTTTATTCAGAAATCTAGATTGATATGACCATTCGAGATTGTGTCACTAGATGCAAAGTTCTAGTAATCCAGTGACAGAAGATGCTGTCAAGTGCCGTTACCAGTGGAGTTCAATCAGGTCTGTTGTGAGAAATCAACTCACTGAAGAAAATGGTGGACGGTGGCTCGATTTCGTGGATTGGTTGAAATTAAACATTAACACCGTTGGATGCCGATCAGCTCAGCTGTCTAATGGTTAAGCACACGCGCGCGAGACTGATATGTCATGGGTTTGGACCTCACGGGGGGGCGGGACCGTGGATGCGCACTGTTGAGGAGTCCCCTACTAGGACGAAACGGCTATTTTTTATTTTTTTTAAAATTTTTTTGTATATGTAAAATAGAAAATGGAGTAGAAAATAAGAAAACTGGTTAAGAGACAAATAACTAGTTCTGTTATTATTAACTTTATGCATTGAACAATAATTTCGATATTACTTACCTACTTACGCTTGTTACTCTTCGTGAAGGAGCATAGGCCGCTCACTAGCACTCGCCATTCAACCCTGTCGTGGACAATCCTTTCCTGCTCTTTCCAGTTGTTATTCATCCTTTTCATATCTGATTCTATTTGCCGACGTAATGTATTCTTTGGCCTCCCACCTTTTCGCTTCCCTTCACGATTCCAAGTTACAGCTTTCCTCATGATGCAGTTTGATGATTTGTGTAATGTATGTCCTATCCACCAACTCCATCGTCTTTTCCTAATTTCCTGTTCAGCTGGAAGCTGTTTTGTCATTTCTCGCAGAATGCTATTGCTGATGCTATCCAGGCAATTGTTGTTGAGTATCTTGTATAGACAACTATTTATAAATCCTTGTACCTTCTTGATGATGGTTGTGGTGGTTCCCGCTAAAAAAAATGCTAACCAGAAAAATAATTTCAATATTATTCACCATAATTTTTTTTGTCGGCCAGTGTTTATTTTTCTTTATCTAAATTTTTTTCACTACTTTTAATTCTATTAGTGAGTTAAATATTGATAGAATAAGTATGTATTTTGTAACCACTTTTTTTATCATATAATGAAGCTTAGATATCTAACAGTTATTTAGGGCATCATGAGGCAATCCCTAACTTGGAATCCTGGAGGGAAACGGAAAAGTGGAGGGTCGAATAACCCATTACGTTGGAAAATAGAATCAGATATCAAAAGGATGAATAACAACTGGAAAGAACAAGAAAGGATTGTCAAGGACAGGGTTGGATGGAGAGTGCTGGTGAGCGGCCTATGCTTCTTCACGCGGAGTAATAGGCGTAAGTAAGTAGTTTAAGATTATGATTTCATCACTTTTTTAAAAATATATTTTGCCATTGAAATTGTATCAGGCATTAAAGGTACAACATAACAACAGATCTTTCAAGAGGTTAGTTTATAGACCTACATATATATTTTATTAGAATCAATATAATCATATATATGTAGCAAATAGTTTCAGTTAATATTCACATATGAATTCATTGTTAATTTATCAATTTTATTGAAATCACGAACCTTTCTATTTTGATTTTACACGAATTTTTATTCGCATATATACAGTCTTTAATTGTATTAATTCATGTTATATAATAAGATATTATAGTCTTTCTATTACATCATTACATTTATCAATTGTTCATATATCCTAAGGTAATTAATACATAAATATAGGCTTGTATAACTTGATAATTGATTTAAAAGAGATCCCTTTGTAATTTTAATACAAAACAAGGTGGAGTTATTCCGAGTATCATTTTTAGGGGAACCAGATAAAATGAAAAAATGTACTCACAAAGAAAACTTATAATAACAATCAATGTTTAACTTGTTTTACAGTAAGATTCTATCATATTTAAGATAATCTATCTGGTGTTTATAATTTATACAGTTAAAGTTTAATTAATCTATGTATTATTTCATGAATACATTCAATTTGTTTAGGGTGTATATATTCCAGTAGAGATTGATGAAAATATTAACTCTTAAAAATTATAGTTTCTTTTTGGCTTTTTTCAATATTATGTTTTTGGTACAATATAGAATTACCAGCACAAAGTATTTCAACAAGTTTCCTTTTCTTTGTCGATCCTGACGTTAAATATTGAATGGTCGCCAGTTAGAAGTTAGCAATTCAGAAATGGACATCTGAATAATGTATAATCTTTTTAATTCACATTACCAGAAACCAAACTCCGCCTGTAGCTCTTCCAGAGTTACTGCCGGTCCCAAGCCCGGGTAAAGGAAGAGTGTTGGGCATGGGGTTAGCGTCCCCATCCCGTAGAAAACTAACTCGCTATAAAAACGCTAACCAGAAAAAATAACTCGAACCATTTAAACTCTGCCCTGGAATTTAGAAGGTCTTTAGTTAGAAGAAATATGACGACTCATGGTGAAAGCCGAGTTCCTTCGGAAGCCACGAGGCCGATGCCCCTTCTAACAACCAGAGCAACAATTTTTATAGGTACATGGAACGTCCGGACAATGTGGCAGACCGGGAAGACCGGGAAGACCAGTCAAATAGCAACGGAAATGAGGAGATACAACTTGGCAGTACTCGGAATCAGTGAAACCCATTGGACTCAAGCTAGACAACAAAGGCTAAATACGGGAGAGATGCTGCTATACTCCGGTCACGAAGAGGAAAATGCTCCACACACTCAGGGAGTTGCTCTAATGCTATCCAAAGTAGCACGAAATGCACTGGTAGGATGGGAATCTCACGGATCCAGAATCATCAAAGCATCATTCAAAACAAAGAAGGAGGGGATCACAATGAACATTATCCAATGTTATGTACCCACCAATGATAGCAACGACGACGTTAAAGATCGATTCTATGAAAGGCTGCAATCAATCATAGAGAAGTGCCCAAGAAAAGACATCACCATTCTGATGGGAGATCTAAACGCCAAAGTTGGAACAGACAACACTGGATATGAAGATATCATAGGACGACATGGACTGGGAGAGAGAAACGAAAATGGGGAAAGATTTGTAAATCTGTGTGCATTCAACAAATTGGTCATAGGCGGCACAATATTTCCACACAAACGTATACACAAAGCTACACGGATCTCACCGGACCACACCATAGAGAACCAGATAGATCATATTTGCATCAATAAAAAGTTCCGAAGGACAATGGAAGATGTGAAAACCAGGAGAGGAGCGGATATAGCTTCAGATCACCACCTGGTTGTGGCCGATTTAAAACTGGAGCTAAAGAAGAACTGGACAACTGGACAAACAGCGCTGCAAAGGTTCAATAAAGCCTTCCTTCGAGATACTGACAAACTTAATGAATTCAAGATAGCTCTCAACAGCAGGTTCCAAGCCCTTCAGGATCTACTGAAGGAAGAACAAACTGCTATGGAGGATAACTGGAAAGGTATAAAAGAAGCATTAACTTGAACGTGTCAAGAGGTTCTGGGCCCCAAGAAGCATCATCACAAGAATGGATCTCTATAGAAACACTGAACCGGATCAAAGAAAGGAAGAACAAGAAGACAGCAATTAACAACAGTCGAACACGAGCAGAGAAAGTCCAAGCACAAGCTGAATACATAGAAGCAAAAGAGCAAGTGAAAAAGAGCATTAAAGCCGGCAAGCAGAAATACTTGGAAGAACTAGCAATGTCGGCGGAAAAAGCTGCAAGAGAAGGAAATATGAAACAGCTTTGCGATACGACGAAGAAGCTAGCAGGGAAATACAGTAAACCAGAGAGACCAGTCAAAGACAAAGAAGGAAGACCAATCACTGAGATTCAACAACAGCGGAACAGATGGGCAGAGTACTTCGAGGAACTCCTGAACAGGCCGGCTCCAATGAATCCACCGGACATCGAAGCAGCACACACAGATCTTCCTATAGATGTCAATCCACCAACGACCGAAGAAATCAGAATGGCCGTCAGACAAATCAAGAGCGGGAAAGCAGCAAGACCTGATAAGATACCAGCTGAAGCGTTGAAGTCAAACATCGAAGTAACTACAAGCATGCTTCACCTTCTATTCAAGAAGATTTGGGAGGAGGAACAAGTGCCGATGGATTGAAAAGAAGGACACCTCATCAAGATTCCAAAGAAAGGAGATCTGAGCAAGTGTGAAAACTACAGAGGCATTAAACTACTGTCAATACCGGGTAAAGTCTTCAACAGAGTGTTACTGAACAGGATGAAAGACGCAGTAGACGCTCAACTTCGAGATCGACAAGCTGGATTCCGTAAGGACCGATCGTGCACAGACCAGATTGCGACACTACGGATCATCGTCGAACAATCAATTGAGTGGAACTCGTCATTGTAAATCAACTTCATTGATTATGAGAAGGCATTTGACAGTGTAGATAGGAGGACGTTATGGAAACTTCTTCGACACTACGGAGTTCCTGAGAAGATTGTCAACATTATCCGGAACTCATACGATGGACTACAGTGCAAAGTAGTGCATGGAGGACAGCTGACTGATGCATTCCAAGTAAGGACCGGAGTAAGACAAGGCTGTCTACTCTCTCCCTTCCAGTTCCTTCTGGTGGTCGACTGGATTATGAAGACCTCGACATCTGAGGGAAACCACGGCATACAATGGACAGCTCAGAACCAATTAGACGACTTCGACTTTGCAGATGACCTAGCCCTCCTATCACATACACACGAACAAATGCAGATAAAGATAGCCAGAGTAGCAGCAGTCTCTGCATCAGTAGGCCTCAACATACACAAAGGGAAAACCAAGGTCCTCAAACACAACACGGAGAACAGCAATCCAATCACTCTTGATGGCGAAAATCTGGAAGATGTGGAATCCTTCACATACCTGGGAAGCATCGTCGATAAACAAGGAGGTTCAGATGCAGACGTCAAGGCGAGGATTGTCAAAGCTAGAGCGGCATTCCTTCAACTGAAGAACATATGGAACTCAAAACAACTTTCTCTCAACCAATATCAAAGTCAGAATCTTCAATACGAACGTCAAGGCAGTTCTACTGTACGGAGCTGAAACTTGGAGAACTACAACAACCATCATCAAGAAGGTACAGGTATTTATCAATAGCTGTCTACGCATGATACTCAACATCCATTGGCCGGATACCATCAGCAACAGCCTTTTGTGGGAGAGAACCAACCAGCTTCCAGCTGAAGAGGAAATTAGGAAAAGACGATGGAAATGGATAGGACATACATTGAGGAAATCATCAAACTGCATTACGAGACAAGCGCTAACTTGGAATCCTGAAGGGAAGCGGAAAAGAGGAAGGCCAAAGAACACATTACATCGGGAAATAGAAGCAGATATGAAAAAGATGAATAAGAACTGGAAAGAGCTTGAAAGGATTGCCCAGGACAGGGTTGGACGGAGAATGCTGGTGAGCGGCCTATGCTCCTTCACGAGGAGTAACAGGCGTAAGTAAGTTAAGTAAGTAACCAGAAACCACGATGTCTCTGATTAGGCTCTTTTGTAAGTTGTAGAGCGAAATGTAGTAAACTTTTCACAAACGCACTTGAATAGATTATCAGACTAATAGGCACAATGATGTGTTAAAACAAACAAGAAAACAGATGAAGTGTTGGAATATATAGATGGCAGGAACAGGTATCCCAAATATTCAAGCAGGCCGCCTTGGGATTAACGCTTACAATGTTCATTACATCCTGTATTTTGTAATTATTTACTAACATGATTATTGGCTTGTTATATAAGGTAAAAAAATCCAAAATTTTTGGGTGAGAATAAATTTGTTTCCACAAAATGCGATCCACAATTAAAAAAAAACCTAGCAAATAGATAGGGACTGTTTTATCCTTGGAGATTTGGGATTCTTCAATTATCACATTTTAAAGTTTAGGAAGCATATGATGGTACAGAATTAAAATGCGTTGAATGAGCTTCTTAAATGTGAATATAAATGACTATCAAGTACGTTTGTATAATGAGTTTTAAATCATTTAGCTAGAATGACTTATCAACAACTTAATTGATAAACATTTCGAAAGTGTTTTTGAGAAATTTTATGTTATCAATGATCTTGTGGTGCGCACTACTTATATATCGATATAAGTAGTATGTAACATCATTCAAGAATTGAACAGTTAGCAGCAAAAGGTTAAGAAAATTGAATTGAAGAAAACGAAAAAGAAAATAGAAAGGAATTATAAATTGAAGAAATCCAGCAGAATGTAAAAGAAAATTTATGGATAATTGACAAATGAAGCATTTAATATATGGCTCTCATATTTTACCAAGATATTCTGTAATTTTGTACTAAACAATAAATTGGTTATCCCCATTTGATTGTTCATTCATTACAATCTTCCTTAATATTGACGAAAATCCACCAATAGTTTAGTTTATTCAAAAGAAAAACCCATAAACCACTACGTTCATTATTATTTTAGTTAAATTAATGTAATACAGTGTAAACAAATTAAAATAAGCGGTTCAGTTAACTTCTTTTCCATAAATGATGAAAATATTCATTAATAAACTACGAAACAATAATTGAGATGATTATTTTGTTATGTTTATTCGATAATTTTGTTGTTTGATTATATTTTCCTTGAAAAAGCTTGGACCAGATTGTCAGGCGAAACGTTGAATTTACTTCAAATTCTTTCGCTGAGATTCTACAAATACAACATTCTTCCTCTTTAATGTCACACATTAACTCAGTGCCCAAATATTGTGAAACTATTCGTTCAAATTTAGACGAAAGTTCTTATGTTTATTCTTGTTTTGTTTTATTTTTCAACCATGTTTCGAGAGAGAGAGAGAGAGAGAGAGAGAGAAATCAAAACAACATAAGTGTAGAAACAAAAATGATTTCAATGACCCAATCATCAATTTTTAAAGACAAACAATTGATTACTTTTGGTAAAGATGAAATACGTATTACGGGAAATTTCTTCGACTGTTATGTATACTGGTTGAGTAATTGCATTGATTGACTTATATAAAGAAGGTTTAAGTTTAAGTTTATCCAGAAGATAGTTTGTAAATTCTTGTTATTTACTAATAGCACTTGTATCTCCTATCCTGTGATGTAATTTTTTTAAATAGGGAAAATATCTCTTTCTTATGAATAATAAAACAAATCGAAATATTAATTCAAACCTCTTTGATATCTATTACATTTCAATAAGATTTGACATGAAAATATGACCTTTATCCTAGATCACTTTTGTTGCAATATTAATACAGTTTGCTTGGATTTGAGTTGCATTCATCAGTAAAATAAAAATTATGAAGTGCATTTTAACATAAAATAAATCAAACAATAAAGTGAAGAAAGTGTTTCCTTGAAGTATCTTTTAGGTTTGAGTGATCACAAGTTCACTTAATCTGCGAACGGAACAAAGACTTGTGACCAAAGACCAATAAATTAGCTGTTCTTTTGCGTCCCAGCCCCACTAACTAGAGAGAGAAGTCGAAGTCCAAACGTGGAAGTATATTCCGCAAAAAGCCAGAAGCATGAGTGATAACAACAGACATAAATCGAAACGTATATACACAACACAAAACAGTCCTTTGAAGGGTTACAAAATAACATACTAAAAGACATAACGGACCAATAGCGTTTAAGATTCTCCCATGTGGGAAATACGACATGACGGTGAAAAGAGTGCTTTTGGCGCGAAAACAAAGAAATTCAAATGTTCAACATAAAGTTACAAAATTAGGACCTTTTTCAAGTGAGTTCTGGAGATTTAACGTCCAAATAGAAACAATTCCATCTAGTCTAAAAAAACATTCTTCCTATAATATCAGTAATCATCTTGCACTACATGAAAACTTTTTATTATCAATAGAATGAAATACGTACAGATAAGAAATCACTAGATAACGATAAACATGCTTTATGAATAGAATAATTTGATATATTTTTTAATGATATTCCTTTCGCATTGTGAACGTATTTCTTTAGACTTATGAAATGTTAGTTTACAGAAGATTTATACGAATGTTCCTTTGAACAAATTTTACGTGCGCGGCCAAAAAGGATTCGTACAATACTCCTTTTGTAACTCATTGGACAGAAGCTATAGTAATTGAGATATACTCCACTCCAGGTAATTTTGTGATGAATGTATCTTTGTAATGTGCCATCAGATGTTCGTCTGATTCCAATATCTAGGAAATGGAATTTGCCTTGGTTATTTGTGTTATTTTATTCATTTATTGATTTTTAAAATATTTATTTTGTGTTTTATTCCTCCCCATTACCAAATTCTTAAACCAAATTTTCATTCACACATTTCCGCCCACTGATCCTCTTAAATTATGTTAACTTCTTTTTGATGGAGTTTTGTTCTCTGAGCTGGATGGTTTGGTCGTGGAGTTTTCATCGTTCTTCTGAACGACATCATCAGCACAAACTTCAGATAGAAGTGAAGTGTTCGAATTTCTCCATATGCGTTTCACATTGAGGTGTACAGAACAAGCTGTGAAACGCATTTGGAGAAATTCGAACACTTCACTTCTGTCTGAAGTTTGTGCTGATGATGTCGTTCAGAAGAACGATGAAAACTCCACGACCAAACCATCCAGCTCAGAGAACAAAAAACTCCATCAAAATCATCCACCTGAGCTACAAATCTTCTCCACTATGTTAACTTTTCGAATTCTATTCAATTATTACGTAACCTATCGTTTTACTGTTTAATTCCATGAATTCTTCATTACCTCTAAAATTATCACACAATTTATGATCTCCACTCGATTATTACACCACCCATCCTGAATTGTTTTCTTATTTCTAACACCAATTAACATCTGACCTGTTCCTGCATATATATGTAGTTATTATTGTAAACCTTTTTCATTCCAGTTATTTACATTCATTTATGTCAATTGTTTCACACTATTTCTTACCTCAATGTAAAATTCTAAAACATATTTAGTTGTAAGCAGCTGACGAGAAATCTCGAAATACTATGGATTCATACTATTCTGCATCAATATTTGTTCTAGCAATATTCAAATATCTTTAATGTTTTCAGGACAAATTATTATAAATAATCAGTAAACAAAAATTGTCTATATCGATGAACAGTGTTAGTTAATAGTTTTCAAAAGAATTTCAATCTTCCAATTACTTGTACATATGGTAACGTACATCTTTTCTGATGATACTCAATTTAATTAGAATTATATAATCGTATAAGGAATATTAATTATTTAATATTAATGTATCATACAGCTTATAAATAATCTGAGTACGGTTCCAGATACTTTAATTATCAAAATTTACACTATTATTTGTGTTTTGTATTAGAAATCAAAGATTCAAATAAGCCATGATGTTTGTTTCAAGTGGATCATATTATTATAACATACGGTAAAGCAAAATAAATATTATGTTAAAAATAAAATTTATAGATAAAGAAAAATCATAGTGACAATATTTTCATTGTAAACTCAGTGCTATTCAAACCTCAATTCTGTAATAATCAATATAAATATAAGTACAACTTAATTAAATAAAGAACTGAATGAAAGAAACTATGATATAAGGAAATAAACAACAACTTATTGGTAATTTCAAAATAACTAGGTTAACTGGGTTTGAGTCCCAAAGTGAACATTATTTCTGAGATGAAGGTATATTCAGCTGATGAGTCTCAAATCAATCTAGACACGTTTCCTAGATTCCACTGCTAGCCACTATTCATCTTTGCATATAAAGCTTGTGACCTAAAGGCAGTCCACACAGGATGCATATATGCCAACAAGAGACTGATCAATTGCAATCCTAAATGACAATAAGAAGATATAAGTAAACAATACCAAGTGAATTTATAATATCAAAATGTTTCCAAAATCAACTGATGACTATGAATCGTAACAATCTACTCATATATATAAATTCTAATGAAACTAGTTAAATGAACTAGTCAATAAGTAGAAAACTCACTAAACAGATTGATTAAATACAATTTAAACGAAAATAAACTAATGAATTCATCAACCATTAATAATAATTTCTTCATTCTATATACAGGCTTTAAGTAACTATGGTAACGCAAGTCTAAGTTATATTCTGTTTAACATTTATAATAATAATAATAATAATAATAATAATAATAATAATAATAATAATAATAATAATAATATATATATATATATATATATATATATATATATATATATATATATATATATATGTTATAAAACGGAAAAAATTAAGTTAAGAAAAAATATTAAAGTATTTAACTCTTCCATTTGTTTTTTGTACTATACTTTTCTTGTATTCTGATAGAATTCAGTCAGACATGACAAGTTGTAAAACAGGTTGAGATATTGAAAAAAAAGATAAATGGTAGAAATTTGTAGGATAGAAAGTTAAATGACATTAGACAAGCATATATGTGTATATATGTCATTTATTTGAATATAGTTTCTTTTATTAATACAAGGTTTAGTTTTGCTAGAAAGAAACATGTTTGATTGATTATGAATGTTTAGAATTAGGTAACAGGTTTTCTGAATAAGACTGTCAATAGTTTAACTTGATTATTTCAAATAAGCTAACAATTGTATTGACAAATGGATTTAATTTTAAATTTAGTTGAAAGGAATGTAATTAGATGGTGGAGATTTGTAGCTCAGGTAGATGATCTTGATGAAGTTTTGTTCTTTGAGCTGAATAAAGTCATAAAATAAATAAATAAATAGTTTGGTCGTGGAGTTTTTAACGTCCTTCTGAACGATATCATCAGCACAGTTTAGAAGAACGATGAAAGCTCTACGACCAAACCATTCAGCTCAGAGAACAAAACTCCGTCAATAAGGAATGTAATTAGAACATATCGTCTATTTATTTAATCTAATATAGGCTATCCATATGTGTAGATAGACTTCAAATTAATTCATCCATTCAGTGTTTGTTTGATTCTTGACTGGGTGATATTCAACTGACTAACATAAATGACTACAAACAAAGAAGAATAAATGAATACAGTTTCATGCTACTGAATAATTATCCAGTGGATACTATTCAAGTCTTATAAAACCGGAAATTTGTTTCCTGTAGTAAAAGTTAAAGAAAACGTTAATTTGACCATAACACTAATTACGAAAACTACAGAATGGTGAACATGCCTTAGAATACTGCAGGTCGCAATTAAGATTGAACCAATCTTAACTCAGCACATAACAATCGGTGAAGATTCCGCTTCATCAATTGTAGGTTATCCTATCAGAGTAGTATCGAACGAAATCTAGACCTTCATAGTGGCCAATTGAACCAAACAATAGTTTCCTATAAGAGATCTAGAAAACTTGATAATCCAGAAACTTGTTCATTAGCTAAGAATAGCATATTAGGTTTTAGGATTCAAACTGATATCAAGAATATCTCCATAACTTTAAATATCTTTACCAACAATAAAAAGAGACTCTTAACTGATGGATTTCATATAATCTTGAATTACTCTGTACTCCATTAAAATGTAACCCTGACTATCTGACTAACTTGAACATTCTATCGAAAAAAGAAGAACAAGTTTCAATGGGCTGGAAAGAAGGACACCTCATCAAAATACTAAAGAAAGGAGATTTAAGTAGATGTGAGAACTATAGAGGAATCACACTATTGTGAGTACCAGGAAAAGTTTTCGGCTAAGTGTTGCTGAAGCGGATGAAAGATTCAGTAGACACTCAAATTCTAGATCAACAGGTTGGATACCGATCATCGTCGAACAATCAGTTGAGTATAACTGGTCACTATAGATCGACATCATTGACTATGAGAAGGCGTTTGACAATATAAATAGCAGAATATTATGGAAATTACTTCGACACTATGGTATACCTAAGATCGTCAACCTCATACGAAATTTATACGATGGACTACACTGAAAACTGAAGCATAGAAGACAGCTGACAGACTCATTCCAAGTAAGAACTAGTGTCAGACAATGCTGTCTACTCTCCACCTTTCTCTTTCTTCCGGTGGTTGACTGGCTTATGAAAACCTTTACATCTGAAGACAAGCACAGAATACAATGGACAGCATCGGCATACTTAGATGATTTTGACTCCGTAGGTGACCTAGTCGTTCTATCCTAAGCGCACCAACAAACGCAGTTGAAGGCAACTACTGTAGCAGCAGCCTTTGCATCAGTAGGCCTGAACATACATAGGTGAAAAAGCATCATCTTCAAACACAACGCAGTGAACATCAACCTATTTGCACTTGGTAGAGAAACTCTGGATGATGTGAATACTTTCGCGCACTTGGTCAGCATCATCGATGAACAAGGAGGAACTGATGCAGACGTAAATCTAAAGATTGGCAAAGCCAAGAAAACAATTCTAGATCTGACGAACCTATGGAAATTAAAACAACCGATACCAAGATCACGATCTCCAATACGAACATCAAGACAGTTCTAATGTACGGATCTGAAACTTCGACAACTACAACAACCATCATTAACAACATACAAGTATTCATCGACAAGTGTTTACGCAAGATACTGAATATCATTTGGTCGGATACCATCAGCAACAACTTACTGTGGGAGATAACAAACCAGATTACAGATGAGCAAGAAACTAGGAAAAGGCGATGGAGATGGTGGATAGGACATACATTTCGGTTATTACCAAACTGTATCACGAGGCAAGCGCCAACTAGGAATCGTGAAGGGAAACGAAAAAGTGGAAGACCAAAGCACAAACTGCGTCGAGAATTGGAAGCAAACATGAAAAGGATGAATAGCAACTGGAAAAAACTTGAATGGATTGCCCAAGACTAAGTTTGATGGAGAATGTTGGTGGGTGGTCTATACTCACAGGCATAAGTTAGTAAGTAATTAAGTTGAATTCTTATGATAACTTAACAATTATTTTGAAATTTTTTAAATTCTCTTGTTTAATCTTTTTTACTTATTCACTAGTTTCAGTACAATATTGTGAAGACAATATTCTGAATAATTCTCCATTTTTTGACCTCCCTGAAATTGAACGAAAGTCTATATTAAGTTGATAAAACAACCCGGTTCTCAGTTTGAGGCGTGCAGTTTCAATAAATTCAATCTCACTATTATATATTGTCATGATATATGTTTTCTTATCCTTAAGTATTCTTGTTAATTTGGATAGAAAATATTATCACAGGTAATTGTGAAGGGTTTAACAATTGTTAGTAGTTACTTTTCTTATATAAATTCATTAATTTCAATATTATTAGAAAACAAGGAATGGGGGCTAATACTCCAGTTGTAAATCATTTGATTGTATATATAAAATTAAAGTATTTTGATAGCAAATATATGAACACGATATGTAACATAAATGTTTGTCTCATTGCTTAATTAGAAACTTTTTGAGTCGTTTTTTCATGTTCTTTGATAATCAGTTAATGTGAATCATCATAATCTGTGAGTTAAGTTGCTTTTTACCTACAGATTGTATTTTTTAAAACTCCGCGGCTGGAGCCCCTCTGGGGCCATTGCCGGTTCCGATCCCGGATAAAAGATGAACGTCGGGCATGAGGTTAGCAACTTCATCCCGTATAATTTTTTCAGTGTATATAAGAGAAAATTGATTGGTCTTACATAATACACCTTAAATCATTGTGTTTATACGTGTAATAACCAAATCCACAGTGATAATATAGGATAAAGTTAATGATTTATGATATGAATATAAAGCATCATTATTGATAAAATAATTTGAATCATATATGTATACATATATATATATACTACTTATAAGTCAGTAAATGATAGAATATAAGAATAAACAATAAAATCAACCAGGACTAAATTATTATTTCGTTATATTTGATTTTAGTATATTCACTATGAAATATAAAACGAAAGTAATTAATGTATCGAAAAGAAAAGAAATATATCCTGGAGATCTAATAAATTCATTCAGTATTGTAGAGATCATGCATAATTTTTTATCTTGATTTACTTAACTGGTTTGATTTCCTGTTCGATCTTAGTTTCTAAGTTATCAAATATTATGAATTTGACAATATATATATATATATATATATATATATATATATATATATATATATATATATATATATATAACTCTTATTTATTGTCGGTACAGTGATATGAGATTGTATCTGCTTTTATACTTCTTGATGTCGGATTTCAATTAACTCGGAGAATGTCAAATATAATTTACTAACTATATTTAACAATATGAACAGAGTAATATTTTAAAAGTTTGATTCTAAATTAAACTGTGAAATTAGATTTACATTGAACAATTTCAATGGAATAATTAAAGTTTCTCTCATATATATATATATATTCTGAAAATAATAATTCCAGAATTCACTCCAGTTTACAGGTATGATCAATTTGATATAAATAGTAACATTAGATGTGCAGAACAAACGTGATAGAAGAAAGTTATAAGTATACTAGTTCAGTAATTGTTTAGGTAGTACATGTATTACAGCGATCCAATGCATCAACTGGGAACTTTTAATATTTCTTAAATGGACAGCCTGTTGATATATGAACGGAGTAATTAAGGTCATTTCGTGTGCCAGATCGATTTAATGATAAATATCTACAACTAGAGAAATTAAAACGAAAACATAGAGCACGGGACAACAAAGCAGTAATTACCAAAATATATCAATCAGGTCTACCAAAATGAGTGTGTCATATGACATAGTGATATACTGTTGATGTTATTCAAATTACTTAAACTTGCTGGGGACGGTGTTAACATAAAGTGACAGCAAGTAGGTGGTTTAACTTAGGAAATGCACTAATAAAGATGGCTAAACATTTGAAGTTCTCATAATATCATTTGTGTAATGAGATACACTTGAAGGTGCTAGAACATTCAATGCATTTTCAAAAGAGCAGTATGAATCGATGCGGCAAACAAATAATGGGAGTGGTTTTATCGTACGGATAGATTGTGGTAGTTTATTCCAGAGTCTAGAAAATTTACAGGTAAAGTAATTCATATAGAGAGATGACTTAGAATAAGTTTGCTTCACTAGTGTCAAGGAATTATGGATGTCATAATGAGAAGTTTCTGTATATTGAATCACGTGATTGGATGTAAAGGATAGTTTATAATGTATTTTGAAGAAAAAGATAAGATTTAGTTTGAGTCTTCTCTTCCATAAACGGCCTAGTCCAAGTTTATTACATCTAGAATTATAAGTTAAGGTACAATCAGCTCCAAGAATACAAAGTGTAAACCGTCTCTGTACTGATTCCAGTCTTAATTTATCCTTTATGCACTCACTTCTAAGAATAAACGTGCAATATTCTAGAAGAGGTCGAACACAAACTTCGTACGTTAAAATAAGTGACTCATTGTTATGAAGGTTTCGAGTTATGTAACCTACTAGACGTTGAGACTTAGAGGTCTGTTTCAATATTTGTTCTGTAAATGACAAGTCTTGGGAGTATCTACGTCATAAGTCTACTACTGTATGTAACCTAGATAACACTCCACCATTTATGGTAAGGTCTAGGTTGAGTAATGTATAGCCGAAGCATATCCATCTACATTTAGCCGTATTGAGCTCCAGTTGCCATTTTAAGCACTATTATGCTACCTTGTTAAGCTCCATGCTGATGCAATTTTGAATAGTTTTCAGCTCATGTGGAGAAAATGAATTTATTACTTTAAGGTCATCTGTATATATCTTCTCATTAAACAATGTACTATATAAATTGATGTTCAATTAGATCGTTATAAAATCATTGAAATAAGAAATTTGTCAACAATTAAAATAAGACAAGATTTAATTTTCAGACAGATTCGATTTTACTAATAATGACGTTTACAATGTTTATTCATTATTTATAAATACTGATCTGATTTAACAAGTTAGATTAGAAAGTACAATGAATTTCAGGTTTATTAATGTTTATTTTGTGCAATAATTAAAAACAATTAATTGGTTGTTAATCCCAAACTTACATTTATATCATTCTTTTTCAATCAGTTATACTATTCAATCAAATGATATTCTCTCTTTTGAGAAATGTCATACACATAGTTCCCTTTATTATTTTAAAGAGATCAAGAACAAAGATTAGTGCAGAATAATATGAATTCATTTTATTTCGTTTGGTTCTCATCAGCTGCTTACAATCTAAAATATTTAAAAATCAACGTTATTACAGATATTGACATACTTATACATAAGAGGGTGATGAAAGATGAATATATGTATTATGATGTAGTGAAAATTCTAATAGAGTTAATGAGGTCATAAAATTTTGTTTCGAATAAATAAAGTTTGGGAGGGAAGGTTCTAGAACATTGAAATAGTGATTAGAAATTTAAAACAATTAGTCGGAGATAATCTCCGTCTTCTTATTACATTATCGAAATTTATAAAAGGGACTAATTGTTTTAAATTTCTTAAAAGAAGACTCCCTGCACATACAATTAAAAGGTTAGATGAACTTGTTAACCTTAAATGTAAAATTGTATCGGAACGCGTGAAACTGAACTTCTATAAATCTTGTTTGTCGAGTCACATATTCCCAAATCAACTATATAAGAATTTACGTTCAAGTAAATTACAACCGAATATTTCAAATCTCATTCGACTGTCGAAATCGTATATAGATAATTGCCAAGATAAACTGATCAATTTAATTGAATTACACACTCAAGCATTGCCAATATTAAATGAAATATCTATAATCTGCCATATTAAATTCGTCAACTTTTGCAGTAATGTCATTTTGAAAACAAAGGAAAGCATCGGTAAAAAGCTCGAAAAATCTTGTATTATTACTAATCATGTTAATTTATTCCCAGTTAATCCTGATAAGTATGTCACTAATTTATCTTCCATTGTATTATCTGCTAATGAGAAGGAAGCACTTTCTCTTGGTTTTAATTTCTCGGTTCCCATAACGCAAATGTCTGAATTGGAAATAAATGCCCAATTTGAAAATTTATACGATCAATTGAGTACTCTAACCCCTACGTCTTTAAATAATCAAAGCTGGTGTAAGGCTAAACTGGTGGATATAGCACACCAATTCCATAATGTTGGACCAAAGCAGAGAACCATATTAACTTCTCAGCATTTTAAATCATTAAAAGAACTACGAACAAACCCTGATATTGTCTTGTTAAAACCTGATAAAGGATCAGGCGTAGTTATCATGAATAAATGTGAATATAAAAGTAAGATGTTATCCATCCTCTGTGATGAAAGTAAATTTATGCCTGATGTTGAATGTGGAGGTATTGGCAAACTAGAGAGAAAAGTAAATTCAAACCTGGAAAAATTACTACACATGAATATTATTAATAAAGAGGAATTTAATTTTCTAAAACCTATGGGTTCCGAGTACCCTCATTTATATGGACTACCTAAAATTCATAAACCAAACATACCTTTACGTCCAATTCTATCAATGTGCAGATCACCTACACATAACCTGGCTAAATGGTTAACAAAGTTATTGGACCCTATCCGAAGACATCTATGTAAGTATTCTCTAAAGGACTCTTTTGAACTGGTCGATCATTTAGGTGATATTAATATCAAGGAAAAGACAATGTGTTCATTTGATGTGAATTCCTTGTTTACAAATGTACCTTTGAGAAAAACTATTGATATATTATGTGATTACATATCTGTAAACAAACTTCAATCACGTGTTCCTGTAAAATTTTTTAAAGATTTACTGTTATTATGTACTGACAAAGTTCAGTTCACTTTTGAAGGTGAATACTTTCGTCAGATTGATGGGGTTGCTATGGGTAGTCCGCTAGGACCATTATTAGCAGACGTGTTCATGGCAAATGTTGAAAATCAGGCTGATGACATAATTGAAAACATGTCACTTTATAAGAGATATGTGGATGATATCCTAGTTGTTTGTGAAAGTAAAGAGGAGATGTACCGTTTATTAAATAAATTCAACACTCTTCAAAACCATATCAATCTCTCATGTGAAGAGGAGAAAAACGATCAGCTCCCTTTCCTAGATATACTTCTGAGTAGACGAGAAGATGGCTCAATCAAGCGATCCATTTTTAGAAAACCAACGTGGACAGGTCAATACCTTAGTTATTATAGTTATTGCCCTGTGCAATACAAACGTGGTTTGATAAGGTGTCTTTTCAACAGGCTTGATCGCATTTGTACAAATGACGCCATTGATGATGATGTTAAGTTGTTAAACAAAACATTAATAGAAAATGGTTACCCCCTGAAATTCATAAATAGATGGAAAGTCCACGGTACAGTGAGACCTACTGTAGCCTCGGTGGAAAAAAAGCCTGTCTACATCACCTTACCATTCAGAGGTGATTCAAATAGTCTCTTATTGAAACAAAGACTTAAATCAGTCATCAGCAAAACGTACTGCGCAGCAAAGGTCATTGTCAAAGAAAGAACAAGGTGCATGTTTCATTCAAAACCTCAAAGACATGAAAACGATTGTGTCACATCCCACTGTGTTTACCAATTTAAATGTGTGTGTGGTCACACATACATAGGGAGGAGCAATCGTAATCTTAACATTAGGGTGAGTGAACATGTACCCAAATGGCTGCAAAAATAAATACAATCAAGTGACCCAATAAGAGCAGAGGATAAACATCCATCATCCTCTATTGCTAAACATATAATTGAAACAGGGCACAAGATTGATCTAAACTCGGCTTTTGTGGTATTATATAGAAGTGTAAAAGGGCGTATACTAAGGTTTATTGAAGCCTTAGCCATACGAAAATTCAAACCCCCTTTGTGTATTCAAAAACAGTTTGTTCTTACCTTAAACCTACCCTGGTAATATTGACTTATTATCCAGAGTGATTAGGTTTTGAATTGTGTTCAGATTATTATTAATATTATTATTATCATTATTATTATTATTACTCTTATTATTATCCTTATCTCCTCTTACCCCATTTCCAGTCTAGTTGACCTTTTATTTTTATATATAAATGCTCTTAACAAGTATATGTGTGATCAGATTGTTCGAAATGTATTGCGCTAATATATCACATAGTTTTGATAATCTCCGTCTTCTTATTACATTATCGAAATAGTGATTAGAACCCATGAAATTAAAAAAACATTAGATGATTATGTAATAAAGTAACTGAAAATAGATTAGTGGTAATAGAGATATGAGTTGAAATCGGTCAGTTATAAATGATGTACTTATAAAATTCAGAAAGAGTTGGAATGACGTAATAAATAAAGGAGGGGGGGTAATGTTACCAGGGCAAAGAAAGATTTATTACTGTTTCTTTTTGTATACAAAGATCTGATTTTAGACGTTTGATTGCTATCGCTTCGGCAAATTTCAAAAGGTTTGAGTTTGATTGTTTGTTAATCACCTTGAAGGACTTCAGTGTATCGGCTTCGTGTCCTGTGTCAAGGAGATGTCTGGCCATAGCACTGCTGAATGCTTTTAGTTCGCTTGATCTCAAACCCTTCGGAATATGTTCTTTGAATCGAATGTAGGCTCTCTTTTCTGTTCTACCAATGTAACTGCCTTGGCAGATACATGTAAATTTGTTTACATAGTTGGTGGTCACATGAAAGGGATACCTGTCGAACTTTGATTGTGTTAAAGAATATGTTGTTTTGGACAGGACAATATCTGTAATAACTTTGAATTTCAAATATTTTGAGTTGTAAACAGCTGATGAGAACCAAACGAAATAAAATGAATTCATATTATTCTGCACCAATATTTGTTCTTGCTCTCTTTAAGATATTCTTTATTTTTACATTCTGTTTCAGTGTTGGTATGTTAATTTACAATTAATATTTACTTCTATATGTTAAACTAGTTATTTATGTCTAGTCACAATGATGATCTTGGTTCAAAGAAGTAATTATTCTCTTCAGTCAAATTAAGCATAAAATGAACTGATTCATATGTATATTAGTTGTTTGAATATTCCCATTGATGTTTAGGACTGCAATTGATCAATCTCTTATTGATATATGTGCATCCTGTGCGGATTTCATCAATATTGGCAACATTATCAGCAGAAATGGACGAAACGTGTGTCCTGCATTCCACTACTAGCCGCTATTGATCTCTGCTTATAAGATGAACTAATTCGTTTAGTATAAATTCCCCCTTAGTTCAAAATCTCATAATATCAGTTTATTTGATCCACTTATTAGAGATTTTATAGATTTGTTATGTATTGTAATAATTTAACAGTCACACAACCCACTTTATATAATATACATAATCGTTGATGGAACATTAGATATGAATATTATTTCTCTTACCCTAAGTTACCTTTTTTATTCTAACTAATAGTCTCATAATTTAGATTAACCAATAAATTGATTCAGATGTATAATACATACTAGTTATTCTCATACTCATAAGTTCATGCTGACAATTCTATATGGTACCAAAATATGTTAATAATAATAATAATAATAATAATAATAATAATAATAATATCAAGCTCATTTTCTAGACAACCATATGTTCAAATAATTTTACAATAAGTAATCACCTTAAAATTGGTTGCTTTTTCATTCATAAGTTTGAACTTGTAATTGCAGGACCTCATTAAAAACAAATGATGAAGAATATTTACTGATGATGGTGATGATGATGATGATGATGATGATGATGATGATGATGATGATGATGATGATGATGTTAGAGTTATTAAGTTCTCAAAGTTGTATCGTTCACTCATGAAGATTTTACTGTCCTTCTGAATAACAGCATCACTATTCATCTCAAAATGAAGTGATTTATCATCATTTCTCCAAAGTCGACTAACAGCTTATTCTGTTAAACTGAAACTTGGTATGATCTTTTCAATAACTATATGGTCGTCATTTGTACGTTTACTTTGATTGTTTTCTCTCATGACTTGATTTTTGACCTCGTAGTTGTTATTTCTTTCTCGTATTGGCTGATAAATTGAGTCGATTTTGATATGTTTATAAATTAATACTTGACTAGAGTGCAGGTTTTGAAAAAATTTTCTTACCTTTGTATTTCCTCTGTTTAGTATTTAAAGGCTATCCCAGTAGGACTCATAAGGATTGTTGTTTACATGCACAGATCTAAGGAGCTTTATCATAGAGTTCAACAGTTAACTGATATTCATTCATAGACAAATGGAATTGACAACTACTTTGTCATATGTGGCACGTTACAGTAATTAATCCCATAAATGATATCTGCTTTCTAGTCATTTGCCATTATATCTATTCATCTATGAGAACAGAAAATCACTAACAACATTTACAAAAACATGATTTGTTTATATATTTTTCAAACAATATGAATAGAATAAAGAATTTTATTCATTGAATACTATATTTCTTTAATCAAATAATTTGTTACGTAACAGCTTATTTGTAACTAAGATGATAACTAATAATAACTCTATTTTAATTGATGATAATGTTATCAGAAAAAAAATCGATTCATTTATCAAATTCACAATTTCACTTTCATAATAATCAATGCTTTTATATACAATCCTTATTTCTAAACTAATACATTTCTATTGAATAATGTGTCTCTAAGCAAATAAATGTATAGTACTTCTTCATTATTTAACAAAATAATAGAGATTTTTTAAAAAATAAATAAAAAGAGATAATTGTCAGAATAGCTGAACTATAAAAATGGAACGTTTTGTTTCAGGAGAGATGGAACAAATAAAAATAACATTAAATTTAATGAATTACTAGAAGGACTTTTTCTTCTCTGTTCCCACTTTTTGTCGTTGTTTTTTTCAAGAAAGAAGAATAAAAAAAGATGGAATTTTTATTACTTTTATGTTATTGCCAACATAAATACTTGATTGAAAAATGGCGCCAGGTTTATGATTAAAATAGTCGTCTATCGTTAGTAACAGTTAGTTACAACCTTATAGAAAATTCATAGATATTTCAATAGTGTTTATTTTGTAGTAAAGTTTTAATTATTTCTGATTTGTTATACAGAAAGAAAAACGAAAAAAGTACAAAAGAAAAAAGGGAAGAAAGAAATATTTAAGTTGATTTATAAATGTCAAATAAGGCGTTTAAAATCAAGAATATTTATGAGTCTATTTTATTAAAATTAAGATTTTCAATAAAGTTTTCTTCTTTTTCTGTATATTTCTGTGTTGATTGATTTTAGTTGAAATAAAAGCTGAATTATATTTCATTACAAAAATAGTGCTTGCTAATGATTATCAATTGTTTATTACTTACGCCTCTTACTCCGCGTGAAGAAGCATAGGCTGCTCACTAGCACTCGCCATTCAACCCTGTCGTGGACAATCCTTTCCTGCTCTTTCCAGTTGTTATTCATCCTTTTCATATCTGATTCTATTTGCCGACGTAATGTATTCTTTGGCCTCCCACTTTTTCGCTTCCCTTCACGATTCCAAGTTACAGCTTTCCTCATGATGCAATTTGATGATTTGTGTAATGTATGTCCTATCCACCAACTCCATCGTCTTTTCCTAATTTCCTGTTCAGCTGGAAGCTGTTTTGTCATTTCTCGCAGAATGCTATTGCTGATGCTATCCAGGCAATCGTTGTTGAGTATCATGTACAGACAAGTATTTATAAATCCTTGTACCTTCTTAATGATGGTTGAAGTAGTTCTACAAGTTTCAGCTCCACACAGTAAAACTGTATTAACGTTAGTATTGAAGATTGTGAGTTTGATAATGGTTGGAAGCTGTTTTGAGTCCCATATGTTCTTCAATTGAAGGAATTCGGCCCTTGCTTTGCAAATCAGCCAGAATAGTATATTTTGAAGAATAAACGTCTGATCTTACTTAAAATTTAAATACTCTTTTGGATATCTTCGCTCTAACGTTAAGTGGATTAGGAGCTTTAAATACCGATTAATTCAAAGTGATCACTTTTTATTTCATACCAAAATGACATTTCTAGTTGTTAAGATATTATCAAAAGCTGATAATATGAATATTGTAATAATACTCTATAACTCACTCCTCTTTCTGGCTCGCATGGTGTTTGCTTGAAAAAGAACTCTCTTTAATTGTAGAGTGAATGGTTGTCACTTATAAAATTATACATTTTTACCGTGAAATATAAAACACTTTATCTATCATCACATGCCTTCGTACTATTCAGAATAAATCTATAACTGGAAATGTTTCTGTGCATTGAAATCTTGCATTCTACATAAACAGATGAAAAGAAAAATATAATAACAATAATATAAAACATAGTGAGAAGTGAATTCACTTGGTATTGTTTGGCTCGTATCTTCCCATTGAGGTTAAAGACTGAGAAGTGATGTCAGTTTTTTTACAAACACTCTGGAAAAAATATTATGAATATGTTTAGTTAATATCGAATGAGTATATTACAAGCATGAGGTTTCATTTTACAAGTGCGCACGATAGTGATTTATTTATAAAGGCAGGAATCTTCCAGTCATCAGTGTTAAGAACTGATAT
The DNA here is from genome assembly GCA_946903255.1 of Schistosoma spindalis. Taxonomy (NCBI): domain Eukaryota; kingdom Metazoa; phylum Platyhelminthes; class Trematoda; order Strigeidida; family Schistosomatidae; genus Schistosoma; species Schistosoma spindalis. Next base: position 42,834,587 of record OX336416.1, on the reverse strand, counting down.
TTTTCCATCTGCTTAGGCATATGTGCATTCTGATCGAATTGCCTTGATATTGCGATCAGTCATATGGATTATAAAGCAAATTTAATAATAGGCGGGAAAGCAACCCAGAACGAGTGTTTTATCCTATTTTTGGACTCATTATCAGTATTTCACTGGATTTCAGTGTTTATCTTTACTAAGAGATGCTGCTGCATCTAGCTTAGTAATCTTAAACAGAACGAAATGCTCATCCTAGATTATAATGCTAGCTACCATCTAACTCTACTTAACATATGATTACACTTTTCGGTTAAAGATAACATTATTCTAGTAAATTAGATGAGCCTTAGTAAATTCACAACTATTTTATTGAATGAGCGTTTACAAAGTTTTGTAATTACCAACTTATTTTCGACAGTTTATAAGAGAATTCTGAAATATTACCGATTTCGTTAACTGAGATGAATATACGTGTAAACTAAGAGGAAAACTATTTGTGGAAGAGTTTGTCAAATGAAATATGATGTAACACTTAATCAAATGTAAATGATGAATGTTTAGAAGTCTCTTAGTTCATATAATTTTAAAGATATTTCAAACGATGGATGAATATATTATAAAACTCTTAGTACACCGAACATAATGAATTCATGATATTTTCGAATATCGAAGATTGATCAACTGGTGTGAAAATTGGTTTTCATATAAGCCTGTAATATCCGCTATTATGCTAAGCCCATATACCTTATTCTAGCTTTCGGACAAGCCAAGCTATTCATTTTAATTGAGTCACATTTTGACTCGGTTAATTATTCGCTTATCAATCTTGACTGTTTTTATATGACCGCATATATGTGTGCCCCTCTTATTCCATTCATCACATGTCTGTAGCTTAATTTTTTGTGACTATAAATATTGATTAACGCTTGACTAATTGGAGTTGGCTCACATGCCTTCACTACGCGTCATTTAGCTTCTTTCTCTTCTCTTCACTTCGATATTTTATCTGGATTAACAATTGTATGGAATATGTATATCCAAAATTCATTCTTGTATTTGACTTATTTAATTCCGCTATTGACTAACTCAATTTCAGTCGATGAAATATATACGAGGAATGACAATATATGTATCTCAATAGCAATCAGAAACAATCAAACTGGAGTCAGATCTCCGGGGCACTAATATCCGCACATAGAAAAACAGACAATTCCTAAAATATAATTTGCACACTATGCAGTCTTCAGATTGATAGATGATTAGTTATGTAGCTCACAGTAAACTATACACTTTACAAACTAGTCAAACAGAATGAAAATTTCACTTTCAAAACTGTTTATTTCAAACCTCATTTCCATTTGTTATTTCCTTAACTGACCTAATTTAATTTGTTTCTTTGTATGTTTGTTTGTTCAATGTTAATTTATTTCACGCATCCATAATAGCCTGTCAAAAACATTTTATGCATCATTCTTTTTATTAGAAAGAAAAATATTTCTACTTAGGTAAGTGATTGATACAGTTGACTGATTTATTGTTTTATTATATTTTATACATTTCTCCATCTCCCTCCCTCCCCCCCCCACTTATATATATATATATATATATATATATATATATATATATATATATATATTCACATTCTATATCTATATATCTATATATAATAATAAATGAAATTTGGATTGTAATATTATCATTATTCACTAATTAAATCTATTTTATTTTTAATTTTATGTCATTATTCATTTCATGTCCTGGTTAAATACGTTTAATGAATTATATACTTAATTACTTGAATTATATTTTAGTAATTATATTTAAATAAAGAATTTTCATTGACGAATATAAGATAGACAGGAAGAGTTGATACAAATCAAGAATCATCACTGGAGGATTTAGTTTAATTATTATTTGGTTTTATGCAAGTACATGATTATATTATTATTATTATTATTATTATTATTATTATTATTATTATTATTATTATTATTATTCACCTTTAAAGTTTGCCTATCATTGGTAGACCTTTATATTTGTTTATATAATGTAACATTTTCATTGAAGGCGTCCAATTCATAGCGTCTAAAATAAGTTATATATATTGAGTTTGTGTGATTAGTAAATTAATTTCCTATTAATTTTTGTTTACAAAATAAAATATTTGCTTATCATTGATATAAATGTTTTCTTAGTTGAATAAGTTATTGATTATTCATGAACTTATTTGTGTCACTTAATTTCGTAGATTAGTTAATGTTAGACATTAACATTGTTAGATGTAGGCCAGCTCAGTGGTCTGGAGGTTAAGCTCACGCGCGCGAGACTGATAAGTCCGAGGTTCAAATTTCACGAGGTGAGATTGTGGGTGCGCACCGCTGATGTGTCCCACAATAAGATGAAACGGTTATCCAGTGCTACCAGGTTTTCCATGATGGTTTAGTTATAATTGACTCATGATCTCAACTATTAGAATTATTTACAACAGTTTATTTTGTGGTAAGTATAAAAAAATATGAAATTTTCAGTTTGATATTGTGGAGATAGTTGGATTTCATTGAATTCATTGTACAATCTATGTTAAATTACCGTTGAATAAAGGTTTAATTTAGATCATTTCATGACTTATGAAATATAACTTGTATGATAATTAATATAAACTATCCTAAGTCACAAAATAGAATTAAGCTATATCTTTTTTTGATACTTTATTTATCGAAAAGGAAGAATTCATCAATCTAATATTAGAAGGGGTTTAGTGGATATTATAGTAATTTCAATGGTTGTGATCATGAGTCTTTTCCATGGTGGTCTAGCTTCAACTGATTCACGATCGCAATTTAATACTATCAAACAATAATGAAAGTTTATCGAAGACTCGATTCATTAACATTGCAGTTTAAGGGTCAGAACTATGATAATCATTTGCTACACTGTTAGTTTATTATTAAGATACCTAGTTTACTTAGATTTGCAATGAATGTTTACATTTTAGAAGTAATTTTTTTAATACATTGACATCGAGTGAAAATGTGGGTCCTTATATATTATTTCAGTAGTTTGAAATTATTGACTTACTCTGAAATCTCAACGTCCTGATTTCAACTAAGTTGAGCGTTTCCTGTTTAAACTGCTGGTGATCCGTGAAAATAAGACAAAATGTCCGTTCTATACATTTTGATTAACAATTTCGCCTATAAATATTATATCAATAGGTTTCTTAAATAGTTCTAAATTATTATGCAATCGAATGATAATAAATCATGCATACATTTAGTTTTTAGTTGCTAACCCGTTCCTATTTAGAAAACTATTTGTTGTTTTATTGGAGGTTATTTTATGAGAAACTATAAATTATAGTCAGTGTAGAAACTGTTTCTATATAAAAAGTGGATTTTGTTTATAAATTGATTGTATAAAATATGATTTGTTGGAGTTTTTGTTATTTCAAATGCTAATGATAAACTTTGAGGATAAATATAAAACTGATCTAAAAGGTTCCTTAATGTTCTACTTAGTCAAATATTATTCTCGTTGAATAAAGAGAATTCAGCGAAGATTTTCTTTTCGACGAAATCATTTACTTAAGCTGTACATTCCTATATATAGTTGTCTGGAAAATATATGTCTATAGGAGGATAGAAAAGATTTCATCATAAATTGATTCGAGACTTATTATCAAATGAGATTGCGTAATAACCAAGGGGTAAAGAGGAATATAAGGATGAAGATGATTTACGGGTCAGATAATTGTCCAACTGACAGATATAAAGAAAAAACGACAAACATAAAAGTTATCATAACAAAAACTGAATGATAATCGAGAAAACTTGTTTAAGGGTAATAATGATAACTGATTAGAGTTTAAATAAAGCCGAAAATTAAAATTACCAAACAATAATTTGAAAAACTAATAATAATCAAATATTATCAAAAAGGTTTTTTTGGATATTATAGTAATTTAATAGTTGAATTCATGATTCCATTAAAGCTAGACCGCCATGGGAAACCTGGAAGCACTGGACGGCCGTCTCGACATGTTGTGGGACTCCTCAGAAGAGCGCACCCTTGATCTCGTCTCGTGAGATTTGGACCTAGGACCTATCAGTCTCTTGCACGAGCGCTTAATTTCTAAACCACTGAGCTGGCCGGCATCCGACGGTGTTAATGTCCAACTTCAAATAAAAAAGAAAAATCAAAACATACTATTAAATGGAATTAGGGCCAAGGTTGGATGAGAGGTTGGATGAATCGTTTTTGTACGCAATGTTTGTGCTTGAGTTGGTGGATTTCCAATGCCTCAGTAGTGCATAAAATATTGATTCGATTTCCCTTCGATCCAAGTTCTTTGACTCTGTGGATTATTTTAAAAGACTCCTGTAGAGCGACTTGTTCAAAGTTGATTAAATGCTCCTGTATTCAATTAATAATTGTTTCTCATTCTCCTTTTAAAAGCTATGCGTATAGTGTTTTGAGATACGTTTGAAAAGTGATCGCTTTGTGCAGCCGATGCAACGTGCCCCACATGAGCAAGTAAATTTATAGATGCACATTGATGTGGCCCAAGCGGAAGTTTATCATTAACATATCCGTGAATGCTAGGCTGGCTCGAGAAGACAATTTAGAGCTTAGATGAGTAGAAAGTTTCACTCAACGTTTATGAAATCTGTTTATTCAAGATTTCAGTAGCCGTATGTCCTTTAAATTTCATTTTGGTAAAATGAGTTTTCTTTTGTACTGTCGGTGCTTTTTCCGGATGATGTCTAGGTGTTAAGCTACTATCGACCAATATAGGTGAACAACCATTTCAAGAAAATAAAGTTCCCCGTTTTCCTCTAGTTCCAAAGTGAACAGGATTGAGGGATGACAATTACTGAAACTATTCAGTTTAATTGAGGCCCCTATCTTCTTTACAAATAATGAACGTATTATTCTCCTTAGTAATAAGGGAAAAAGTTAGAAATTTTTCTTAAAATTATTCAATACAAAAGACGATCAATGCATATGATTAATCTAATGTAAACTGATTTATGGGAAAAATGAGCCAATGCATTGATTATATGATTTCATAGTCACATTGTTGTAAAGTAACACAATACTGTTAGGAAAAAGAACAAAATGAATAGAATAATGTAGTTATTAAATATTTGATTAGAATTGCATTTCCCCTTATGTTATCAAAGTTGTTTTCTATGTAACAAATCTTATTATTTTTAAAGCATTTTTATATACCAGAAAGGGGTTTTGTAGAGATTGTAGTAATTTAATAGTTGAATTCATGAGTCAATCAAAGCTAGACCACCATGGTAAACCTGGAAGTATTGGTTGGAAGTATTGATTGAAGTTAGACATCAACACCGTTGGATGCCAGCTCAGTGGTCTAGAGGTTAAGTTCCTGGGTTTGAATCCCGCGAGCGGGATCGTGGATTCTCACTGCTTTTTTGCATACTTAAAATAAATTGAATGAGAAATAGAATTGTATGAAAACCATGAATAAATAACACAACAACCATAGATACAGAGAAATATGATTCGAAAATTGCAAATATTTAGTTTAAAATGAATTGAATATTGACTGTCGATAAAATATTTAGGATTGGGATCGTGGAAATAAGATATCATATTAAAAATTCTTTGGTTTCTTTCTACTGAAAAATTTGTTACTGTTGGTTTAAAAGCTATAAAATTTTGAAATATTAATCGAAATTATTTGATGACAATCATTCGAATTAAAGTTTATTCCAAATATTTCTTATGAACCGGATTATATGAAGTATTGCAGTGGTATAAAAATCATTACATGTGACGTTACTAATGTGAGTTTGTTTTTCTAATTGCAGGGAGGCAAAGAGTTACGTAGTGGAAGAAGAGGAACAAGCTGAACCTGCAGAACAATGAATAAAACTATTTTCACATATAATGACTTATCTATACTCGGCACCCAATTTCAGTCAAACTACTCGTTCCAATCTTGACGAATATTCGTATATTTTGTAATAAGTTCCCCTTTTTGTACTCGAACCGCGTCTTTCAATTTTTAAAATATATCTTTTGTGCCAGTATGCCGCGTTCTTACTTCAGAGGCAATTACCGGTCCTGACCGTTGTGTTGTTGTTTCAGATCGCTCCTGCTTCCAGGTAAACGCTAATATAAAGTGCTACAGTATCTTAATTATTTCGTAGTTTCTATGTCACAAGGATTTTGATCATTGGAAATGTTATTCAACGTGTCTCTGGACATTTCTGCATTGAATAAAGAATTTTAAATTTTCATGCTCCCTTACATCTTCCTCCGTTAAACAAATAGTTCAAGAACTTTATGGATGTATTCAAGCCAAAAAGGGGGAAGGAAAGCAGTTAATAACTGGAAAAATTTCCTTATTCTACTGATCATTATCTAATCTGCCATTACCAAATCAACAGTCTTCAGTGTAAATCATGCTCTCGTTGACTTAATCAAATCAAACAGAGGAAGAATAAATGGAAAATTTAAATCAACCAGTTCATTCACCATCATTAAATAGAATATTTAACATTAAAGACGAATCAGTAATTGCACATCTGTGGCTATTCGTAATAAGCCATGAAAGTTTATTATTGGGGAACGACTACTAAAGCATCAAGCGAATAAACTGTATATGTCAGAAGTAGAAGGTCATAAGTGTATATGATACAGATTAGTCAACAGCTTAAATAACAAAAGTAGATGACAAATTATAGAAATAAGAACCGGTTAGTTCCAAAAAGATTGCATAATTCACGTACACAGATTGATGAAAAGTGCAAAGCCATTATGTTATGTATCTATGATAACCAGTGTGAGACAAAATTTATTGATCTAACAGTCTTTCATTTGGGCATGGTTTCGGATCTGGCTCAAGTTAATATTTAATTTAATGCATTTATCACTCACTTAATCCTAATCTCATCTGATCTGCATTTTCTTGCATATTCATTTGGATATTCTATGTTATTGCTTTTCCGTAAACTCAGTTTTTGGATTTTTAACAATGTTGAATAATTCTGTTTTATAAACCACCAATCAACAGTTAAGTTTTATAGAAAATTATAAAATCTCACTAATATGACACACTTCCGTGGTTCTCGATCACGTACAATATCAAGTTATTTCAACCGTATTTTATGATTTACGAAGTCTTATCAAGTGTATGGTAAAGATAATATCATACCAAAAAATGTACTGTAATAACCATTAAATAACCATGAAGTACCCAGTTTCGAGTAACTACTTTTTTTTAAAAAAAAAACGGAAATTAGAATGATCGAAATAAGCCGAACTACAAACATTTCAGGCGCTTATTTAATAAATGAATTTATTCCATAAAACAGTTGTAATTAGGCGTTTAGAATTCACCCAACAACTGTATTGTGTTATTACGTAATACAACTTAGAATTTTATTTGTTCTTAAAGAATATATGTTCAGATATCATATTTGTTATTGTAGTAATTTTACTCTATGTTTATGCTATATCTAGCCAAAATTATATTAGGTTATACATATATTATGAAATGGTAGTGTAAGTTGAGAGATTTGAATGTTAACATTTTTGAAAGTCCTGAACTGTTTTGGTTGACAGTGACATAATACATATAAAATTCATTAATTCAATTAAGAAATTTTGTTTATTCAATAAAATAATGTAAAAAAACAAAAACATAAATACACCCTAAATTGTCATTAGAATTAGTATAGCTGCACAATAATCTAAATTATTAAACTAATGTATACCATGCAATTGCTAATTAGTTTATAATGAACATATGAAATGTGACTTTTTGTCGCTGTAATAAAACGTTTTTTTAGATATTTGTCGAGGTATCATTTATTTTTACCAGTCTACAAACTATTTTTTTTACCTGAATGGCTATGTACCAACCTATACCCACCACTGCTCGTTAAATTATATTCATATATTGTAGTTGCTCAAGATATGGAAAGTAATAAACATAATTCGTCAAACTCTGATTGATAACAGAGTTTCATCAATACGTATTTTGTATATTACGCTTGAAAATTAAAAAAGTGGATGACAAAAATAGGAAGTTAAAACTGCTTTGATGTTTATTTTAAAAAATACTCATTATAAACCTGTTTTTAACGAGAAAAATATTTTGTATTCGCTACAACACGGAGAAGCCCAAATCAATGATGCAGAAACTCTGGGAGAGGTGGAAAAATTCACCTACTTGGACAGCATCATCGATGAACAAGGAGGAACTGATGCAGACGTAAATCTAAAGATTGGCAAAGCCAAGAAAACATTTCTAGATCTGACGAACTTATGGAAATTAAAACAACCGATACCAAGATCACGATCTCCAATACGAACATCAAGACAGTTCTAATGTACGGATCTGAAACTTCGACAACTACAACAACCATCATTAACAACATACAAGTATTCATCGACAAGTGTTTACGCAAGATACTGAATATCATTTGGTCGGATACCATCAGCAACAACTTACTGTGGGAGATAACAAACCAGATTACAGATGAGCAAGAAACTAGGAAAAGGCGATGGAGATGGTGGATAGGACATACATTTCGGTTATTACCAAACTGTATCACGAGGCAAGCGCCAACTAGGAATCGTGAAGGGAAACGAAAAAGTGGAAGACCAAAGCACAAACTGCGTCGAGAATTGGAAGCAAACATGAAAAGGATGAATCACAACTGGAAACAGCAGGAAAAAAGTGCTCAGTACAGGGTTGGATGGAGAGTGCTGGTGAATAGTCTATGCTCTTTACGAGGGTAACAGACGTAATTAAGTACACATTGTTTTATTAAGGACTGTCACGTGATTAAATTAAGAATATTAATGTGTTCAATTCCTTGAATTGATAAACTATGTTTATTGAAATGTTATTTTATCTCCACTAGGAAATGAAACATTGATCTATGAATTAAACACTTATTTTTATTGTGAAGATATATTAATTAGATTTGCTAGATATATCGTTTAATTCTAAGCGTTTTATCATTGTTTTAAAGAACAAACCTGGAGTCGTATTTAATTCATCTATTCTATGTTGTTTTTAAATTCACAATTTTTTCTAATTATTTCTAAATAGACAATAATCTGGAATTTCAAGAGACATTCTAAGAGATCATATTGAATAATTTACTTGTGTTAAATGCAAAATATCTCCAATCAATATAAATTGTAATTTGAAAATTACGATAAATTTTTAATACCAATGAGTAACAAGGCAAGCCCTCACTTATAATCTACAAAGCCAAATTGGGAGAGGAAGAAGAAAGAACACATTACACTGAGAAATGGAGATAGACATGAGAAAAATAAACTAGAAAGGATGGCCCAGAACAGAGTCAGTTGGACAATGCTAATCGGAGGCCTATGCTCCATTAGGAGTAACAGGCGCAAGTAAATAACTAAGTAACAAATGTTCCTGTATAAGTAAATTGATAAATTTAGTTATCAACTAGATTACGGAACTTTTCTTTGAATAAATGGATCATCTTTAGTTATTTAATACTTAAATAAATCATTAAATGAATCCTATACAATTAATTAATGTTTTAATTTAAACAAAAAACGTATTATCGTCAACTAGTAGAGAATGTAATTCATTGAAAATAAATCAAATAATTGGTAAGGTTTGATTGTTCTAGAAAGTGGCAATTCAATTAAATTTTTGTAGAATCTCCAACATAAAAATGACGTACAATTTTGAAATATCTTGTTATGTTTCTATGTTATATTATCTTTTATTTAAAAACCTCTTTCTAATTCAATTCTACCGGTAACATGAACAAAAACTAAAAAAAATTATGAAAAGGAACTCTGTTTTTCTAATTCAATTCTATTTAATTTTTCTACTCCTTTGTGATATAAAGAATAGAAGCAACAACAATAACAGTAACAAAAATTTAGAGAATTTCCTTCATCGTTTTCTTTTTACGTCTTACTTTTCATAGAAAAAAAAACAATCAACAACAGAAATTAAAACAAAAAAACAAAACTGAAATAGACGGATTTCCGAAATCATTTGATATTTGTCTAATTTTTCGATTTCGTTGTCATTAGAAAAAATGACAGAACGGGAAATGCGATATAGGCATATATATATATATATATATATATATATATATATATATATATATATATATATATATATATCAGATTAAGTTGGATTACATTGTATTCAAGTTAAAATCATATATTTTCAGTTAATTGTGTCATGTATAAGTTAAATTTAAGATTCAGTTAAATTGTTAAATTAGAAAACATGACTGAAAATTCATAATCTATTCATTATTTACCTGAAAAATGAGAAATTTTGAATTACCTAGTTGTAAGATAAATAAATTGTAAATGTTACATGAATAAAAGTCAAAAAATCACGAGAATTTAGAATCGTACTAGTATTTTTTGACTGAGATCATGAAACAATTGATTTTGGACCACCCTTGGAAACCTGAAAGCACTGGATGGCCGTTTCGTCCTGAGATGGAACTCCTCAGCAGTGCGCGACCATGAGAAGCTGAGACCAGTGGAGCTAATCCGTGTCGGGTGTAGATAAGTATCTACCTCAGTACAATGGAAGATGGTTGCCCATCTTCGTGGATTGGTTGATGTTAGACACTAACACCATTGGATGCCGGCCAGCTCAATGGTGCAGTAGGTTCAGCGTTCTCGCGCGAGACTGAAGGCCCTGCGTTCGAATCCCGCGAGCGAGATCGTTGATGCGCACTGCTGAGGAGTCCCATACTAGGACGAAACGGCCGTCCAGTGCTTCCAGATTTCCAACGGTGGTCTAACATCAAATGGTTCATGATCTCAATCAAAAACTTGACAATCTCCGCAACCTCAATACTGATAATTATACTAGTAGTTTAAAGAAATGATATTATTATAATAACATATGCACACTAGTGACTGGCTTCAAGTGGTAAATCCTAAAGTTCTAGTGAGAAAGAGTGACCAGTAGAGTCCAACCGTGTGTGTTGTGAGATAGTAACTCACTGAAGACAATGGTAGATGTGTCACTCAATTTCCTGAATTGTCTGAAGTTAGACGTTAACACCGTTGGATGCCGGCTAGATCAGTGGTCTAGAGATTAAGCGCTCGCGTGCAAGATTGATTTGGTCCTAGGTTGGAATCTCGTGAGGCAGTTTTGTGGGTGCGCACTGCTGAAGAATCCCATACTGGGACGAAACTGATATCCATGGTAGTCTAGCTCCAATTAACTCATGATCTCAACTATTGGGATTACAAATAATTCTTAACATTTAAATAAAACAAAACGATAACAGTCTTTATTTTGTCGTCATTCGAAATGTTCATTTTTGTCTTATTTATTTTGTAGAATTTTAATGATACTATAGTAGACAAGAATTCAAGTGGGGATAATCGAATATATTTAAACAAAAAATTGTAGAATATTTTAGTAAAATCTGAGAATCATACAGTAAATATTTCATTTACAAAATGTCAGTTAATTGTCTCATACTTGATTATTCCTTTTACAAATATTAGTCAATCATCTCAGACTTTACTTTCCGTTTGTTTCTGCATCAATCATCTTTTATTTTTGTTCTTTGATCTTCTTAACATTCTGCCATTAAATATTTCACTTTTACTTAATAATACGTACTACTTATACCTGTTGACACTAGTAGCATATTTCACAATACATTCTATCAAGTAAAAACCTTAGTTTAAATATTACAGCACATAAAACATAACTTATAAACACCATGTAAAGATCAATATTTCTCAATATAAAATCGGTAGTTATCAGGACTAAGTAGCTAAGTGGATAACGCGATGGTGTTTGAAGCGAACGGTACTGGGTTCGAGTCCCAAAATGGACATCAACTCTGAGATGGAGGTACATCCAGCTAACGAATCCAAAATAGGACGAAACGCCCGTCCTGGATTCTACTGCAAGCTACTATTCATCTTTGTTTATATTGTTGAATTGTATGATAACTTGTCAGTATGAGGATTTATTAACAAAATTTTTGTATCTAACTAATTATGTTAATGATAAGTTAATAAAAGTGAGTTTGATAGTTAAGATCATGAGTTAATCGAAGATAGACCATCATGAAAAATCTGGAAGCATTGGATGACCGTTTCGTCATATTGTGGGACTTCTCAACAATGCACATCCACGATCCTATCTCGTGAGACTCGAAATCAAGATATGTCGGTCTCGCGCACACGAACACCTAGCTGATAAACCATTGAACTAGACGGCATCCAACGGTGTTAATGTCTAATTTCAACTAATCCACGAAATCGAGCGGCAAAATCACCATTGTCTTCAATGCGTTTCTATCTCATATCAGACCCGGTTGAACTCTACTGGTCAATATATTGATGCAGAATAGTATGAATCCATAGTATTTCGAGATTTCTCGTCAGCTGCTTACAACTAAATATGTTTTAGAATTTTATATTGAGGTAAGAAATAGTGTGAAACAATTGACATAAATGAATGTAAATAACTGGAATGAAAAAGGTTTACAATAATAACTACATATATATGCAGGAACAGGTCAGATGTTAATTGGTGTTAGAAATAAGAAAACAATTCAGGATGGGTGGTGTAATAATCGAGTGGAGATCATAAATTGTGTGATAATTTTAGAGGTAATGAAGGATTCATGGAATTAAACAGTAATACGATAGGTTACGTAATAACTGAATAGAATTCGAAAAGTTAACATAATTTAAGAGGATCAGTGGGCGGAAATGTATGAATGAAAAGTTGGCTTGAGAATTCGGTAATGGGGGAGGAATAAAACACAAAATAAATATTTTAAAAATCAATAAATGAATAAAATAACAAATAACTGAAAAATAAAAACAAAAAAGTGAATTACCAAGGTAATAATAAGTTTAATAATGTCTCTTTTTGAATACATAAATCCAGTTTAAGTTTTTTTTTATCGCTATCGCTTCAGAGAAACGGAGAATAGTCGTACTTATTTGTCTGCTGATAATTTTAAAAGCGTGCGGAATGTCGATGGTATGCCTGGTGTCAAGTAAATGACGAGCTATTGCACTGTTGAGAGCCCTAGTTCTTCGCAGCCTCAAGTTCTTTGGAACATGCTCAGAAATGCGAACATGTACTCCTCTCTCGAATTATTATGAATTCATACTATTCTGCATCAATATTTCTTCTTGCTTTATTTAACTTCATAAATGGAACTAATTGCAAGAAGTTATTTGATCTATTTCATGGTTAACATCTTAAGTTCATACTATTTTTCATTTTTTCTTAATTTTTTTTGTGACAATAAAAGCAAGATATTATTTGAATTTTTCGCAAAAGGAACGGTTTTACGGGTGAGCTGGTGAACTTACTTACTAACCTTCTTCCTACAGATAATTAGACAGAAAAGTGAAAACAGAATAGATTTGGCATTTGTTTGAAAAAATAAAGTTATTATTTACTATTTATAGTCTTCTGATTTCTAGGATCAAGGAAACCAAATTCAGTATCACGTTAAACTTTTTTTCTTACCAATTTTACGCGGCTGATTACGTTTTCAACAAGATTATAGTTGACTTAGTTATGTAATCAGTGGGAGTTGACCAAATGTTCAGTAATTAATGGTATAAAGATTTGTTATTAACCATGACAGATTAAAAAAAATTGACTTATTTATTTAATAATGATGACCGAAGGAAAGTATTGTGTAATTTTTAGATAGATAATCAAGAATACAAGCTTATTGATTCAAGCTGTAATGATTAGTTGTGTAAAAGACATTATTTTTGAATGATATGAAAGTAATCTATAACAAAAGTAAACATTTCTCTTCAAATGTCATTTATAAGCAAAGCGGAGAGCTAAATATAAATAATAATAATAATACATAAAGATCAAAACCTTACGTGTGCTGTCTATTAATAGACATTTATCTCACACTCAAACTCAAAAGATTGTATAAATAACCCCAATCCGTAAGGTAATCTAATTAAAATAGACATATTATTTATTTATTTTTTGTATCGTATATCTGTTTGTATATAAATCAAAATGGATAAGCAACTTCAAAAAAACACTGAACTATAAATAAGTGTGTTATATAATTGAGCTTAGACTGTAAAGTTTTAGTATCTTGGTTGTCAGTGATGGATGAGTTCTGTTGGATAAAGAAGCTATTCAACCTATCTAACCTTCTGTTGTATTAAAAGATGCATGTTAGTGAATTGTAAAGCTAAATATATTAAAATTATGACTTTTAATATAATGACAATGGTTAGCATGATTAACTCCGCCTGGAGACCCTCCGGGGGCTACTGCCGGTCCCAAACCCGGATTAAGGAGGAGGGTTGGGAATGGGGTTAGCGATCCCATCCCGTAGAAAACTAACTCGCTAAAAAAACACTAATCAGAAAAAATTATTCAAACCATTTAAACTCTGCCCTGGGAGTCATAAGGTCTTCGTTTAGAAGAATTATGACGCCTCATGATGAAAGCCGAGCTCCTTCAGAAGTCACGAGGCCGATGCCCCTTCTGACAACCAGAGCAACCATTTATTTAGGTACATGGGATGCTCGCACAATGTGAGAGACTGGGAGAGTTTTCCAAATTGCTGCAGAAATGAGGAGATACAACCTAGAGGTGCTTGGGATCAGTGAAACACATTAGATGCAGATTGGACAACAACGACTAGCTTCAGGGGAGCTGCTGTTATACTCCGGACATAAACAAGAAAATGCCCCACATACACAAGGAGTTGCATTGATGCTGTCCAAACAAGCCCAAAATGCACTTATAGGATGGGAATCTCATGGACCAAGGATCATCAAGGCCTCCTTCAAAACAAAGAAAACGGGGATTACAATGAACGTCATCCAATGCTACGCGCCTACCAACGACTACAAAGAAGACGCTAAAGATCAATTCTACAATAGGCTGCAGTCAATCGTTGAGAAGTGCCCAACAAAGGACCTGACCATTCTGATGGGAGATTTAAATGCCAAGGTTGGAATTGACAACACTGGATATGAAGACATCATAAGACGACACAGACTGGGAGAAAGGAACGAAATTGATTAGAGATTTGCAAATCTATGTGCCTTCAATAAACTGGTCATAGACGGCAATATATTTCCTTAGCAATAAGTTCCAGGTTTTTCATGATCTACTCAATGGAGAAGGAACTATTATGGAGAGCAACTGGAAAGAGATAAAAAAGGCAATCACTTCAACATGTCATGAGGTTCTGGGCCAAAAGTAGCACCATCACTAGGATTGGATCACTGTTGATACACCTGATAAGATTCAAGAAAGGAGGAACAAGAAGGCAGCAGTCAATACCAGCCGAACAAGAGCAGAAAAAGCCAAGGCACAGGCTGAGTACGCAGAAGTAAACAACGAAGTGAAGAGGAGCATCAGAACCGACAAACGTAAATATGTAGAAGATTTAGCAATGACGGCGGAAAAGGCTGCAAGAGAAGGAAATATGAGACAACTGTATGACACAACAAAGAAACTCTCTGGAAATCACCGTAAACCGGAACGACTTCTGGTCAAATAACAAAGAAAGGCGATCTCATCAACTGTGATAGTTTTATTTATTTATTTATTTATTTACAGAGGAATCACTCTTCTCTCAATACCAGGAAAGGTCTTCAACAGGGTATTGTTAAACAGGATGAAGGACTCCGTAGACGCCCAATTTCGAGACCAACAGGCAGGATTCCGTAAGGACAGATCGTGCACAGACCAAATCGCAACTCTACGGATCATTGTGGAACAATCAATTGAATGGAATTCATCACTCTATATCAACTTCATTGACTACGAAAAAGCATTTGATAGCGTGGACAGAACAACCCTATGGAAGCTTCTTCGACACTACGGCGTGCCTCAGAAGATAGTCAATATCATACAGAATTCCTATGATGGATTAAACTGCAAAATCGTTCATGGAGGACAGTTGACAAAGTCGTTCGAAGTAAAGACCGGTGTGAGGCAAGGTTGCTTACTCTCACCCTTTCTCTTTCTCCTGGTGATCGACTGGATCATGAAGACATCAACATTTGAAGGGAAGCACGGGATACACTGGACATCTAGGATGCAGTTGGATGATCTAGACTTCGCAGATAATCTGGCTCTTCTATCGCAAACGCAAGAACAAATGCAAGAGAAGACAACCAGTGTAGCAGCAGCCTCAGCAGCAGTAGGTCGGCAAAGCAAGAGCAGCATATTTACAACTGAAGAACATCTGGAACTCAAAACAATAAGCAACCAACACCAAAGTCAGAATTTTCAACACAAATGTCAAGACAGTTCTACTGTATGGGGCTGAAACCTGGAAAACTACAAAAGCCATTATCCAGAAGATACAGGTGTTTATTAACAGTTGTCTATGCAAAATACTTCAGATCCGTTGACCAGACACTGTCAGCAACAATATATTGTGGGAGAGAACAAACCAGATTCCAGCGGAGGAAGAAATCAGGAAGAAGCGCTGGAAGTGGATAAGACACACATTGAGGAAATCGCCGAACTGTGTCACAAGGCAAGCCCTCACATGGAATCCTCAATGTTGAAGTAGGAGAGGAAGACCAAAGAACACAGTACGCCGATAAATGGAGACAGACATGAGAAAAATGAACAGGAATTTGATGGAACTAAGAAAGAAGGCACAGGACAGTGTGGGTTGGAGAATGCTGGTTGGCGGCCTATGCTTCATTAAGAGTAACAGGCATAAGTAAGTAAGTACGTAAGGTTAGCATGATTTATCTACACATGAAGGTCTCGAATAATGTTATGTGGATATAAAATGATGAAGGTTCAAGAATTTCATTTAGTTAGAAAACATGAATGGTACTATATTTCATTACGTTCTAGAAAATCTTCAAATGTTTTATGGCATAAATATTAGTTTCACTATTTATAATTCTTAGTGATCATTACATTCAAACAGGAATGACTGGTTTTTCTATTCGTGAATATTTCACGATCAATTATTATTTTTTTAAATTAAGTGTTTACAATGTCTTAGTGATTACATTAAAGATTCATCTTTGTCTGACGACATCGTTCTGCATAAAATATTATTGATATTATTATTATTATTATACAAATCTGAAAGTTTGAATGGTTCATCGATGTAGCTCATCGATAGTTATCATTATTATTCATTTTGAAAATAATTTTGAATAGTTTAGGAATTGTAGATTGATAGTTTAATACCAAACAAATAATTTCAGTGTTTAACAATGATAACATAACTATAGTTTGCATCGAAACAATAGAATATTCCGTTACAGAATGAATAGTTTGTAAATCTAATCGATATATATATATATATATATATATATATATATATATTTGATCTATGAAATTCACAAGACTTAGTCGTAATTATAATGTTATTAGGGTGAGAATAAAATATATGGACAAACCAATCAATCAAAAACTTAATAATCTCCACAACTCCAATACTGATAATTAACATTTGCTCACTAGTAACTAGCTTCGTGAGGGAATTCTCGGAGTTCTGGAGAGACGTCGTGGCCACTAGAGCTAATCCGTGTCGGGTATAGATAAGTATCTACCTCAGTACAATGGAAGATGGTTGCCCATCTTCGTGGATTGGTTGATGTTAGACACTAACACCATTGGATGCCGGCCAGCTCAATGGTGCAGTAGGTTCAGCGTTCTCGCGCGAGACTGAAGGCCCTGCGTTCGAATCCCGCGAGCGAGATCGTTGATGCGCACTGCTGAGGAGTCCCATACTAGGACGAAACGGCCGTCCAGTGCTTCCAGATTTCCAACGGTGGTCTAACATCAAATGGTTCATGATCTCAATCAAAAACTTGATAATCTCCACAACCCCTATACAGGTATAAAATAACAGGTCACAAATTTTGGTATGAAATTCACTCATTCATTTGAATAAATAGATTCATATCATTATAGCTAGTATCAATTAGTGATAGAAACCCTAAATCTAATTCCTAACTTTAACCATCAACTGTAAATTATAGTTCCTATTCCTCATATTCATTTATAACCTTCATTCTGTCCTGGTTATCAAGTGAACACTCTCAAGGTCCGTTTAAGATCGTTCAAAGATCGTCCATATATTATAGTCTCACCGTTATTAGTTATGTCGGCAAAACTAAAATCATCATGAATCCAATTATAATATGAATTATAAATGATAAGTTTTCTATGTATCATTTACATAGCATATTTCAAAAACAAAAAAGAAACAACACAATAACTGATCATGATATTTATGTATTTGATCAGTAAATAATTCAGTCTGAAAATTCATTAATTCAATCACAGCATTTTCTTCTTTTAGCTTTTTTAAAGATGATAATTAGTTTTTTTTCTCTACTTTTTTTCTTCTTTACTGAAACTGTTCAGTTGAAATAATGCCGGTAAACTTTTTATCTGTTTCTTATTGAAATAACAAAATATAAATAAATAAACAAGAAAAAACACAAGGAGAGAAATTTTGTGATTTGTTTAAATTTTTTTTAATTATTTCTTTGTTCGATATTTATTTATTTTAATATTAATTTTGATAAGTAAATTCAGGTCAAAAGTTGAATAATTTTGATTGTGAATCTTGTTACCTAAATAAGACTATTTCGTTTTTTTTAAAAAAACAAACTTTTTTTCTTTGATTTCATTTTAATGACTATTTGATGATAGTTTTTTTTCTAAACTGATTCAGTATTCATTTAGATGATTTAAAAATTTCTAATTTCAATGATTGAAATCATGAGTCAATTGAAGCTAGATCAGATTTTCCATGGTGGTCTAGCTTCAATTGACTCATGATCCTAACCATTGAAATAACTATAATATCCACAAAACTTTCTGATATAAATCAACATATACTCACTAGTAACTGGCTTCAAGAGGTATATCCTGAAGTTCTAGTGAGAAGCAGTGACCTGTGGAGTTCAACCGGCTCTTCCGTGAGATATCAACTCACTGAAGACAATGGTGTGTGGTGACGCAATTTCGTGGATTAGTTGAAGTTAGACGTTAACACCGTTGGTGGTCTAGCTTCAATTGACTCATGATCTCAACCATTGAAATTACTATAATATCCACAAAACCCTTCTGGCATGAATTTATAATTTATTTGAATTTTTCTATTTAGTAGATCGGTCAGTCGTTAGGTTTTTTTTTGACAAAATGGAAATTTTCTTCCTGAACATTTCCAAACAAAAAAAAATTTTGTGATATGTTTATACATTTTTGTCTGCATTTAATGGAATTTACATTTTGATAATGAATGAATATTGACTTGATGTTATATGTATATCACAATACAAAGTAATCATCTTTTCTTAGAATTTATAGGATGAATATGAATGTGGTGTATAGTATATTTAAAATGTTCTTCAGCAACTATCTAATGTTACTTTCTTAAATATAAAACACTAACTTTTATCATAAACTTTCGTTTGTATAACTTCAAATAAAGATACTATACATATGTATGTTAAAACTCGTGGTAATTATTTCTGAAAGTACCATGAAACTTAATCTGACACAGTTTATTTTAGATGGAAATGTTGTAGTATTAGAACTAATCAAAATAAATTTACACGTTTCTCTAACTGTTATAAAGAATTTTTAGAGTTCGAGATTGGTAAGCAAAGGTATCCAAAATGAAAGTTTCGTCCAAATTTGGTTTCATTAACTGGAAATACATTCATCAAAGTGTTGATGTTCAATTCGAAACTCAAACTTAAATGCTTTTATCAGTTTAGGAGTTGTGGAGATTGTCAAGTTTTTGATTGAGATCATGAACCATTTGATGTTAGACCACCGTTGGAAATCTGGAAGCACTGGACGGCCGTTTCGTCCTAGTATGGGACTCCTCAGCAGTGCGCATCAACGATCTCGCTCGCGGGATTCGAACGCAGGGCCTTCAGCCTCGCGCGAGAACGCTGAACCTACTGCACCATTGAGCTGGCCGGCATCCAATGGTGTTAGTGTCTAACATCAACCAATCCACGAAGATGGGCAACCATCTTCCATTGTACTGAGGTAGATACTTATCTATACCCGACACGGATTAGCTCTAGTGGCCACGACGTCTCTCCAGAACTCCGAGAATTCCCTCACGAAGCTAGTTACTAGTGAGCAAATGTTAATTATCAGTATTGGAGTTGTGGACGAAACGGCCATCCAGTTCTACCAGGTTTTCTATGGTGGTCTAACATCAATCGGTTCATGATCTCAATCAAATGCTTTTCCTTGCAAATACTAATATTTTATCCATGTAGCCACAGAGTTAAAATTTTTTTAAACATTTCTAATGGCTACTGATAATACCGAGGCTATTCGCTTAAGATTTACATATATAGAATGAGACTGAGAGATTTCAGTCCTCAACACTAACAATATTAAGATTCAAATCGTTAAAACTAATTTATTGTATGGAATGTTTCACTAAGTCAATTATAGAATACATATGTTTTAGAAAATTTATAAAAGAAATGTTTTTCCTGATTTCACCATTTACTGAGGCTGTATACTCGTATTTACATACACAGTTTTCCTATGAGATATATGTTACGTTATTTCAAATTTGTGCGATGTATATATAATGTATATAAAGACCAAAAAGAACTTGTTGAAACATAATTTGGTACGTTTTACTTACTCTACTTTATCATTGAATATACGTATCAACGATATTCTAGTAATACATCATACTAGCTTACTTCTAACCTAAAAATACAACTTGTATTTTTCCATAAACCTATTTAATGAAAAACATCGCAAATCAATTGTAAACTCTTCATTGTTTTGAAAAATCTCAAATTTAAGCATCGATACTAAAGTGTTTTATTTTACTTTGCGGATATATTAAATTTCTCTGGGAATTAGATAGTTGTTTAAGTGTCTTTCAGTGTAACCAATCACCCATGCGACCGACAAAATGTTATTCTTTAAAAAAAATCTATCTATAAATACCCTAATAATGTAGCTTGAATTTAATTTTAAACCTTCATAGATTTTTGTAGGCAATTGTCACTTTAATTCTAACTAACTAGATATTACTATTGCTTATATGAGAATTCATTTATTCGGATTAATTTCATGTCATGGCGTTTTGGAAAATAAATATCATCAAATATATCATGTTCAGAAAAGATGAGTGTTGTCTGCTCATTCTCAAACTGGTTTTAGTAATGCTTTATGAAATAACGAATATGCTATGAAGTTCAGTTTATTTCAGAACTACGAATATACCACTTTCTTATGAAGTAGCAACCTTAAAACTCAGTTATTTATGTTTTAGCTGTGGCATTTTGATTGCATGATATTTGTAATGTTACACAGTAAATAATCTATTATTCTATTTTAGGTAACACTCATATTAGATGTAAGTAAAAACTAACAAAATTAGTTTGTTGTAACATAAGTTTTAGCATCTTTTAGGCCTACATTCCTACAACTGAAGAACATATAGAACTCAAAACAACTTTCAACCAATATCAAAGTCAGAATTTTTAATATAAACGTCAAGACAGTCTTACTGTACGGAGCTGAAACGTTAAGAACTACTACAACCATCATCAAGAAGGTACAGGTATTTATAAATAGCTGTCTACGCAAGATACCCAATATCCATTGTTCGGATACCATCCGCAACACCGTTCTGTGGCAGATGACAGACTAGCTTCCAGATGAACAGGAAATTAGCGAAAGACGGTGGAAATGGATAGGACATTAATTGAGGGAATCACCAAACTGTATCACGAAGTAATCCCTAACTTGAAATCCTGAAGGGAAGCGAAAAAGAGGAAGGCCGAATAACGCACTACATCGAGAATTGTAAGCAGATATGGAAAGAAAAAATAGCAGTTGAAAGAAACTGGAAAGGATTTTCCAGCACATAGTTGGATGGAGAATGCTGGTGGTCGGCCTAACCGCCTCCACGAGGAGTAACAGACGTAAGTAAGTAGGTAAGCAATGTTTTAGGCATGATGATGAATCCTAATCCACACATTGGTGCCTTCCTTCTCTTCCTGACTAATGTTACATTAGTTTGACCTCGGTATAGTTGACACATCCACAGTAGGTTGAAATATATGTTTTATAAAATTCTCCAGCAGTTCACCGTATGTTAGATTTCTTATTTA
This sequence comes from Schistosoma spindalis, assembly GCA_946903255.1. Taxonomy (NCBI): domain Eukaryota; kingdom Metazoa; phylum Platyhelminthes; class Trematoda; order Strigeidida; family Schistosomatidae; genus Schistosoma; species Schistosoma spindalis. Next base: position 42,812,459 of record OX336416.1, on the reverse strand, counting down.
ATATCTCTTGCAATTGTGAATAAGATATCATTTATTCAGACTATTTAAAATGATAAAAAAATATGTTATGAGATTTTCTGGTAGGATCTTACAAGTTTTAAATACTGAAAATTTCATTATACTTGAGCTGATGGTCGGTTCATAAAACGTATCAAATTAGGATAAAACAAATGTTATACAGTCTCAGTATTTCAATAGCTTAACAGTCAAAACTAGTGTATGTTATCTACTGACCTCAAAAAAATTAACCTATACTACAATCCAAGCATTTGAAAATAAATGTCATTTACGTTACTTAAATAATCTACTATATATATTTATGTCACTTAATCAACCCAGATTCTATGTTCAAACAATATGATAACCACATATAAATCCAATTTATGTTTGATATATATAGCCCACAGCTTGTCCTGTAGACCTTGATGTTAATTATATTGTCAAATATAATCAAATATAGCGTTTTCAACAGATAGACTGTTTGAAATACATTTTTTCTGCTTAAAGATTTAAAATGGAATTAGCAGGAAAATACATTTCAGTACATAAACCAGTTATATTAAAGTAACTAGATATAATATTATCAGTTAATTTTGTCATAATAAGACCTATCGCATTATACGATTTCTATTATGAAATACATTTAAGTAACTTGACCCATTCAACTACAAATTGTCACTAGGTAGAAGTCTATTTCCATAATATCCATTAACGTATTAATAATACGGTGATATAATTAATACTACATTTATTAAGTCATAGCCTTCATGTATTAATAAATCAATTGTTACAGAGTTGGATAATGTTAAAAACCCCACCTCGCGGGATTCGAACCAAGGACCTACCAGTCTCGCGTCAGGCGCTGAACCAACTAGACCACCGAGCCGGCCGGCATCCAACGGTGTTAATGTCTAACTTCAACTAATCCACGAAATTGCGTCACCATACACCATTGTCTTCAGTGAATTGATATATCACAGCAGAGCCGGTTGAACTCCACAGGTCACTGCTTCTCACTAGAACTTCAGGATATACCTCTTGAAGCCAGTCACTAGTTAGCATATGTTGATTAGTATCAGAAGGGGTTTTGGGGAGATTGCAGTAATTTCAACAATCTCCGTTGAGTTCAACCGGGTCAGTTGTGAGATAGTAACTCACTGATGAAAATAGTGGAGGTGTGACTCAATTTCATGGATTAACATTAACACCATCGGATGCCGGCAAGCTCAATGGTCTGGTTGTTTAAGCGCCTGGAGCGAGACTAATAGGTCCTGGGTTCATAGCCCGCGAGATAGGATCGTGGGTGCTCATTCCTGAGGAGTACCACAATAGGACGAAATGGTCGTCCAGTGCTTCCAGATTTTCAATTGACTCATGATTCCAACTATTGAAATTTCTATAAATCTCCACAAAAACCCCTTCAGATAATAAACTATTTGTGATTTCAATTTTTTTATCAAAAGTACATCAAACTAAAATATGAATAAATTGATAAGAATTTTTCTTTGTTTCATAAGCACTTAAAATGCTGAGAAATATAATGCGAGAAAACTGTTTCTAAGCTGGCTGCAAATAACAAAGATTCTGAGTAGTATTAGAAAATAAATTAAGTAAAATGGATTGTATTCTTTCGGTGTGGAATAATAGCAAGTGAATATGTGAATGCACATCATTCGGAACTGTGAATATAGTATGACATTGAAAATTATAATCTAATTGAACTTTGTCTATACTAGTAATGGTCGTTTTGAAAATATTTATCAATGTGAAACATCAGATCACATCGAATAGGCAGTCTTAATATAAGGTTACAATGAATTATAAATGTCAATTATTTTTATGAGCTTATTTATGATTTGAAATTAATGATCCTATTCTCAATATTACATATTATTTCAACCTTACTACCTTACATTGCCTACATAAATTTATTTTAGCATTTACGATGCTTTCAAAAACAAATCTGTGGCGGGTTCTCTGTAACAATGAACTAGCTATTCACCTTTTAAAATTAATTCACAATCAACACATTTAAACTGTAATGATCGAATAAGCTTACAGATGGCATAAAATAGGACACTATATGATATTTTCCAACAACATTATTACCTTATATACACCATTATATCAATCAATATGAAACTTTTCAGAGTAGATTATCTTTTTTCATTTCATTAGTAGTGTTTGAGTGCTAGCTCTAAGATTCGTTTCAAGTTCTTGACTTCTGACTGACAGCATTTACTTCAATATATATAGAGTAATTAACCGAACTCACAAATTCTCCACAATTATTCGTAATACAACAACAAGTATCATTAATGCTTCTATTATCAAATAGTAGGCTATGTAACTTAATACATTGATGTGATAATCTAATGTTAAGTATCAAGTGTTTGTTATTCATACAGTTTGTTAAAAATCATTGCTATGTAATTTCCAAATAGCATAGTACTAAGTTTATGTTTATTTGTTTTGTGAAACTTGTTTTTACATATGCTGAATAGTCTTTCATCTACTTCAACTACAGTCTTGTTTGATCTTCGTTACACATAAAAAATGAAATAACCTAGTAAGACTTTATTTACAGGAGGCTGAAAATCAATAACCAGTGACTTTTGCATTTCTCAGGATAGGCTATATATTCAGAAGGTATTTCATTGCATTCAAGTAGAAATCAAAAGGAAATTTAGTATACTCTAGTTTTTCATCCTTTATAGTTCTTTGAAACGTCATTAAAATAATATATCCACAAATCTATTGGGCTGTCACTATTTACAAAACTGTGTGGTTTTGTACATATTACTATGATCATGATTTTACCATTGATTGATAACTGGGTGGTAATCAATGTCATGTATGTCGGGTCCTACCTAGTGTCGATCGAATCCTATCGACCAAGTTGCAATGTGGCCACCAGTCTAGGTGATTCGATATTGTGTGCACTATGTTGAGATAAGATGGTGGTTGGAGGTAGTAAACCCGTCAGAAAGAATCAGTTCCCTCAAGATTACAGGTACACCTTACTGACTAGTGCCAAGTAGGACGAAAACTAGGTCCAAGGATTTCTATTGACTACCTCTAACCACCATCTTATGATCATGTTTTTTATGTATATGTACCCATGGATATTTCAAAGATGAACGTAACTTCCAACCCCTGTTTCCTATTGATTCCAAATATACGGATTGCAGATATCTTGCTATGAAGAATTAATTTCACCATGTTTATTCTATTCATTTTAATTGATAAATTTAGTATAAGTAGAAATATTGTATAAAAATTTTCAGTCGTCATGATAAGTACGTTGTTTTAATTAGGTAAACACAAGTGAATTGCATTTATTCTTCCGAGAAAAAATGTGAGCATCAAAATCTTTTAATTATCGTTCTATAACAGATTCTTCATTTATTTTCGATTTCCGTTTAATATTCTTTAGACTTTCTTTTCTCTATTTGTAATGAATCCTCTGGTGCTCAAACGGTTTCACTATACAGCACCAAGTGTTCATCCTACCATTCAAAATAAATCAGTACCCTTCTGGTGACACTTCAAATTGCATTTGTGAATTTACATGTACCTAAGGTAGCGAGTAAATATGAAGGACAGAGGGAAGGGCTTCTACAAGGTTTTCTGAACACATTCCTAAGAACCTACGGCTGAAAAGGAGTATAATCTTTACAAGTGCGATTGCCAGACATCTCAATAGAGGACATGAAGTGAGTATAAATGATGCATCTAAAACAAACAACAGGCCAAAACATCAAACCTACTTCATTTTACAGAGGTGATTACTATCAAACGTTTCCGACCTGACGTATGTATACAGAAGGAAACTTTGATTAGCCTCTCCCTGTCACGGTGGTTTGATACCACAACTTTTGGTAAATTTGATCTTTTATTTCAATCCTGTCCCCAATCTTTTTATTACCTCATTATTCTTTCGTCTTCTGATGTTTATCTCATCTCTGCATATAATGCTTACGACTTAAGGCAATATCGAGGCAATCTGCACAGAACACATATATGCCAATGAGAGAATGATAAATTTCAGTCCTAAACATCAATGGGAAGATTCAAACAACTAACACAAAAGTGAATTAATCTGACTGATGTTCACATATTTGTTTATTTTATCATGTTGATTAATTACCTAATCAATTATTAATTTCATCCTTTTTACTTAACCTCTTAAATACACATCGATATTAACCGTGTTTATTCATACACCTTTTCTCCTTACTCTTATGAACATTATGATTTTGGTTACATTTTGAACATTTATTGAAACTTCAACAAACTATAGTATGCTAAACACTTGTTATTAATTATGTTAATAATTGTAATTTCAAGTTGTATGCAGCTAACGAGAAAGAGTGATTTAAACTGATGATGTTCTTGCTCTGTTTAAATTCTAATGGGAACTGTTTATCTATTGGTGCATAGGAAATGAATTGTATAAAGTAATGAATATTTTCATGTAGTATTTAAAACAATTAGTCTCTTTGATAAATTTTGATAATCCAATGAGAAAACGAAGTTTATCAGAATTATGTGATATATTTGCGCCATACATTTCGAACAATCTGATCACACATATACTTGTTAAGACAGGTTAAAGATAATAAATAATATTAATAAAGTACACCAAAATAATGTGATTACCTTTCTGGATAATAAATCAGTAATACCAGGTTAGGTTAAGAGTAAGGATAAATTGTTTTTGAACTCACAAAGGGGTTTCAGTTTCCGTATAGCCAAGGCTTCAATGAACTTTAATATACGTCCTTGAAGGCTTTTGTATAACACTATAAATGCTGATTTGATGTCAACTTTATGACCAGTCTCAATGTCATTTTATCCTGTGATCTTATTTGATAATTGGAATTCATTTGCTTCTGCAGCCATTTTGGTATATGTTCGCCCACCCTCAATTGCAAATTACGATTGCTCCTCCCCATGTACGTGTAGTGTTAATAGTGATAATAATACATAAATGTTAAGAATAACATTTTAAAGTAAACACTTCACTTTAACTTATTGACCTAAACAGTGTTACTGATACTTCGTTTCTTTTTCCATTCTATTTCGAATTCCCGTTTGAAATTTATATTTACTACTAATACAAAATAACAGTAATCAATGATTGTTAGAATTCATGTAAAAAAATGGTTTTCAGATGAATAAATTGGTGATCAAAGATAATTATTATAAAGTTACTGAACATTTCTTCATTAGTTTATTATGTCATAACTTTTGAATTGTAGCAATATAAAATTCCGGTAGATAAATGAGTGAATGATTAGTGAAATAAAGTTAGTAAGTATTTACCTAAAGACAACTGTTATTATGTATCTAATTCATATGGTGTCATGCATATGTAAAGTATTATCATTCAAGTTTCATATGCTACTGTTAATAAATGTAAGGTATTTTACAAATGGAAACACGTAGATATGTTATTAACTAACTACACCAATAAAGTACAATCTTGATGGAGTTTTGTTCTGTGAGCTGGATGGTTTGGTCGTGGAGCTTTCATCGTTCTTCTAAACGACATCATCCACCTGAGCTACAAATCTCCTCCACCATCTTAAGGTTCAATCTTTAGTACTGGAGCAAATGTCAGATAAGAAAAATTTATGATTTAGTGGCTCTATATTTGACTCCAGTTAGATCGAGTGAATGGTTGTTATTGAAATACATATGTCGTCTATCCTCGTGTATAATGATTGATTTAACTCACGTTAGTGCATAACGGAATTAAATAAGTCAAATACGTGAATAAACTTTTGAATACGTATATTTCGTAGTATCGTTGATCAGAAAGCGAAGCAAAGTAAAATGACATAAGGCAGATAAAGTGTGTAAGCCAACTCAGTATAGGAAAGCATAAATCGATATTTATAGCCACACTAGAATAAGTTACAGACATGCAATGAATAGAATATGAAGTGCACACACATGCGTTCATTTAAAAACAATCAAGGTTGATAATGTGACTCAAGTAGAATGAACAAATTGGCCCGTCAGAAAGCTAGAATGAGCTATATGAGCTAGCATAGCAACCGACATTATAATGATTATCAGTGTTCGAAAGTAGACGTTTCTATGCTTTTTTTAAAAGCTTGACATTTTAATATCAGTTTACATGTGACATCTTTAAATTAGAACTGATTACAGATTTTCATTTATTTTATCAAACTTATTTAACAATCGTAATATATTTTTGTTTGATTTAACTATTAATTACAAACCGATAAGGAAGAGATCAGTTTATCATATCGAAAACAATTTTGTAATTCTTTTTTCAATTGTTTCGCAAATAATTATCAAAAATGTCAATGACACAGATCATATACTTCGAGAATTGTTTACTATGTTACTAAAGTCAATTTTTAGATATAAGTTATAGGAATATAAATCAAAACAGTATTTCACCTTGGCACTAAGGCTGCATGCATTACTGAACAATAACTGAATAATAATAATATTGTTGTTGTTTTCGCTTTCAAATTTAATAAATTCTTGATTTGTAGACTCAAATGTAAGTTTTCCTTTTTTCCCTGTTAACTATTGTTAGATTTTCATCAGAAAATTGAGTTCATTTTCATTGATTTCAACTTGATAAACTAACACACTCACACATTTTGTGTGTTTCGTGTGTGTGTTAGAGAGAGAGTGCGACAAACGCATATAAATTATTCATTACTACTTCCTCTTTTAACAATTTTGACGTGTTAATAATAAAGTGATTTATGCCTATAAAAACTAAAAAAATGTAGAGAAACGTTTATTTCTGTCGTGTCGTTTATCATAAATTTATTTAACCTGTGTTTTAGCTAGCATAGAAAAACTTTGGTTGTTTTTAAATTGAATATAATAAAATCATACATAAGTTGTTATAGTTTGATTTAATGGAATAATAAGTAGAGTATATTAAGGAAACAAAAAATTATATTGTATTAAGGTTATATAAATTAAGGTTAAAGTAAATGAGATAACTGTCAGGAGAATAACTAATTATTCCATTCTCTAAACATACATAATTTTAATTGATTGAATCCAAAATATAAATCAAGAAAATAATTCTAATTAATGTGATAAGAAAAACTAATCTGGTCAATTAATCATTAGTAGTAACTAGTATGATACTTCTGTAATCCTTGACATTATTCTAATTCTATTGATCTAGTTACAGTATAGTTAATGATCTAATTGATTTGACATTTTGTGGACAATATTTTAATGTTACATAGTTGTTATCGATAAACGGAAAGTCATATATTCGTGCTCCAGGTAAATGGTGATTGTTAATAAGGGTTTAGTTAAATAACTTAGTGGTAACACTGAGTGACTCAGGTTCTAGTGTCATGAAGGACATTAGATAAACTTTACTGATTAATACTGTCTATCATAAAAACCAACTTTCTCGGTTTATTGTCCATTGATTTTATTCACCTAAATTAGGTGATAAACAAGTAGATACTGTGAAGTAATAGGTTATTTCAATGAGTGGCTTCAATTTTATACATCAGTGCACCAATGTATGTTATGAGCTTCAAGATGATTGGTTTGAGTAGCATCATAAAAGTTTTTCTAGTTTATTCCTTTATCACAAGTCTACAAATATGTTCAAAATTAGTATGCAAACAATTATCATTATTTACTGAAACTTAAACAAATATTATCTTTTCAGAACAAATGGTTTATAATTGGACAGAAATAGATACTTATTCAGTAATAATAATAATAATAATAATAATAATAATAATAATAATAATAATAATAAGTCTCACTTACAATTTTCGTTTAAGTGTTATTATTATTCGTTTTGACGAAAATTTATTTACGTATGATTAGATTCTCACATTATATGCCGAAATATACTGTTAATTATACTCAAATAAACATTTAAATACAATTATATTTTCAGAAGGGGGTTTTATGGAGAATTTAGCAATCTTATAGTTGAGTTCATGAATCAATTGAAGCTAGACCACGATAGAAAACCTTCAAGCACTGGACGGCCGTTTCGTTCTAGTATGGGACTCCTCAGAAGTGCGCATTCACGATCCCGCCCCACAGGGTTCAAACCAAGGACCTGTCGGTCCCGCGCGAACGCTTAACCTCTAGACCACTGAGCTGGCTGGCATCCAACGATGTTAATATATAACTTCAAGCAATCCATTAAATTGAGCCACTCACTTAAGACAATGGTAAACGGTGGCTCAATTTAATGGATTGCTTGAAGTTATATATTAACATCGTTGGATGCCGGCCAGCTCAGTAGTCTAGACGTTAAGCGTTCGCACGCGAGACTGATAGGTTCTGGGATCAAACCCCGCGGGTGGGATAGTGGGTACGCACTCCTGGAAGTCCCACGATAGGACGGGACGGCCGTCCAGTGCTCCCAGACTTTCCGTGTTTGTCTAGCTTCAATCGATTCATTAATTTAACTTTAAAATTAGAAATATATTTATTCAGTATTAATGATAATGCGAATTACATTTCAACATGTACACAAGGCATTTCATTTAAAACTATGGTAATTACATGTTCATTATATTCACATACAATTAAGCAAAACTATAATATTACATTAGAGTTTTCAAATTGATGAACTAAAAACATGTTTGAAGTACACAGATTGATGAAGTACTGTAAGTATATGAACAACATTGGTTTTTCTTGTATAGATGCCATACACATAGATTTACAGAAAAAAACGCTTAACACATAATAGCCAATTGAGCTGAGAATTTCGAAGTATAACTTTATACTTCTGATCTGATGAACTTTAATTTCAATAATGTTTATGAATGTTGTGTTTCTTAAACATTGAACACTAAACATTACTTCGATATCTACTATTTTTTTATACATCTCTTTTAACTCTTAGAAGTACACTTATTCAATTTACCAGTGTTTACTCTCTATATCCATGTTTATCTAGTTGAGTATAAGTGAACTTAATTTAAAATGAACATGTCACTATTGGTATGTTATTATATATAATATTGTTTTTGTTGGCATTATTCAATATTATATTTTTGGGACAATATAGAATTCTCAGCACAGAGTATTTCAACAAGTTTCTTTTTCTTAGATGTTAGCAGTTCAGAAATAGACATCTGAATAATGTATATTCTTTTCGTGGCATATTGCCAGTAACCATGATATCTCTGATTGGGCTCTTTTGTAAGTTGTATAGCGAAATGTCGTAAACTTTTCATAAACGCTCCTGAATAGGTTATGAGATTAATAGGCATACTGATGTGTTGAAACAAACAAGAAATCAGATAAATTGTTGAAATATCCAGATAGTAGGAACAGGTAGCCCAGATATTGAAATAGGTTGCCAAACAGTAAGTATAAGAATAACATTATTTTTCTTGTATGGATGCCATTCATATATATATATATATATATATATATATATATATATATATATATATATACCATTGTGTTCCTTTGTTTTCATCTCTTTTTGTTGTTGTTTATTTGGCAATTCAAACAAACAAATCTTTGAAAATAATACACGTCATCATAAAAATTGTTTTTTTTTCAAAAATTGATAAACACTAATTCTCATGAATAATAACAGGCCTTATCATTAAAAATTGATGATAATTTTTTATTCTAATAATCTGAAGAAAGAACAAAAAATTCGTTAAAACAATTGCTTAGTCAATAAATAGGATTTCTATCTAAATCTCAGTAATATTGAGTAGGGTGTGGTTGTTTCTTTTTTTCTTTTTTTCTCGTTCTCTCTTTATAATTCAATCAACCAATCAGAATTGAGTAGATTAGTTTTGGGGGTAAAATTGAAATGATTTTCTAGGATATCATATATATATTAAAAGTTAATATTAGTTATAAAGTAAGCATAGTAAACGAAGGACTAGTTCAAATAGATACAAATTATTATTATCACTATTAATATAAGCATGGAATTAATAAATTGGTAAAAACTATTCATAATGTCAACGATTATTGAACTGAATAATATTGAGTCATATTGACCTGATTGAAGCTGTTAAGCATTATTTTTACATTCTATAACTGTTTATTCAAAAAAATTAGGCCAATTATAACTTAATTCACTATGCTGTAAAACAATTATATTGTTTGATAAGATTGTGACGGAATTATAAGTACTTCAAACAGGAATATCTTGGTAAGTAAGATTATGAAATCCTTTACTGAATTGTATAGGCATATATTTTGTGATTTGTAATCGTTTTATGAAGACAATTGTATCATACCTGGAGTTACTCTAATGTAATGTGATTTCATTTAATATGATATATAAGGAAAATACAAATCTAATTACAATGATGCTAGGTTTTTAGTATCCCTAAAAGAAAGAGGCATATTGGCTTAATTATCCCTTTTTTAAATAAGAACAATCAAATACTTATCATGCATAGGAACTTTGTCTTTATTGTAAAACATTCATTTCAATCTTTTATTTGAGTAGAAAATATATAACATTTGATTCAGACTATAATTTTTGTGAGGCAATAATATTTGCCTTTTATGTGTTGTGTGCGTTTACTGATAGTATTACTTAGTAGTTTTTTCATCTTTACTTTATATGGAATAATATCTTATCATACCAAAATATAAAACAAATGTGATTTCCATAGAAAAGAGGGATTAATAGTGAACATAGCTGGTGATGTTAGATGTTCTAGTGAAACTATTATACACACCATAACTGATTACCTACAAGACTTAAATACATGGAATCAAACGGCTTGATGAATACAATAATTGAGCAGATTTATGCTTTTGACTATACACGGGGAAGAAGTTCGATTATTTCTACTTTATAATTGTGAAACACAGACTTCTAAATGTTTTTACGTTGATGACTTCAAAACATTGCACAAGTACGTTTGAACCATCGACTGAGTAAATATTCAGTTTAGACACAGAAGTCAATTGATGTAGCAATGTATCTTCAACTGAGTTGGTTAGATAAATATAATGTATCCCTAATTGCCGTCCATTTAGTCACTCTTTGTCCTGAACTAGAAAATTATCTTACTCTGTATACTTCGGAAATTCATTTGATCTATTTCTACTCTTTTCTGCCATCACATATACTATTGCCATTTCTTGTACTCTGTTGTGTGTCTCAATAATTTCATTTCACTTAGCTGGTACATTGTGATAATTTGAAAAGAATCCTCATATATATCAGGTTATATGTTGCTATCATTAACTCATAAATCTACATACACAATAATTGTCTAACTAGTTAACTAATATACGTATACGTTTTATTGCTCAACTTTTTTTATATTGATTATCCGTCATGATTAATTTCAGCAATTGAAGTTAAATGAACCGTAAACTGAAAGTGAACTTTGCAAAAAAAGATCTTTTCATTTATTGGCAATTGCTTATATTTTGTTAACAACTAGAATTCGAAAATAGAACTGTTATTCAACAATATTATTATGTTACTGCAATTGTACTATTGAAGTAGGCCAATGTTATTAGGCATATTTAATAATTATACTCGTTATCAAGAAAAAGTAGTGTAATTACTATTCTGGAATAAAACAATACTGGTTGTAATTTTATAATCATAATAAACAATCATTCAGCTTTTTATATTATTAACAGATTATTTACAGTAGAATAAGTTGTTATTTTACCACAGTACAAGTTTACTTATGTATATTTGAATATTATTGTATGTTACATAACTTTTCATAATATGAAATTGATTTAAACACATTGTATTAATGAGTATTGTTAAAGATATATCTTGTTCGATTGAGCTTAAAATTCAAGTCACGTGAGCATTTATTTTGATCCTTAAATACAGTGATCATTTAATAGATTTATTTTAAACCTAAACTTATGTATTCCTGAATTAAGCTATCGACATTAAACTTTACTTTTTCTAGTCCTATACACTATATAAACCGATAAATGTATCAGGATATTGATAGGAATAATGATCTATGTAAAACCGAACTAATAATAATTGTAGTTACAACCAAACTAATTCATACTGGTTCATTAACCTTGATAAATTGTTATATATTCATTGCAATCTTTCTTCTTTACAATATTAACAACTCTTAGTTTTAGTGTTTAAGTGAAAATGTTCATTGGATGTATGTTTTGTTTACTGAATTATAATGTAGCTAAGCGGTCATATCATAAAATGTTTGTCAAATAATATTGAGTTAAAACCAAATAGTTTACACTATTTATAAAATAATTTAATATCTGTATTAGGACCAACCTTTAAGATTCATAGTTGAAAAGAATTACAGGGTTGATTGAAATTTGCTTTTTAATAGTTACTTCACTGACATAAGAAACCATTAGGAATTTCTCAAACAATTACTTTGGTATTCATAGATTTATACATACGTAATCAAGTTATTTACTAATAATATCGTTTTTATTCTCAATATTACTTAACTGGTAAGCATTAGATTAGTCTTTCATCTGATTTACTATTATAGAAGAAAACAGAAATCATGGAAACTGAACAATCGAATTTATATACGCATTGAACAGTAGATACAGTTTAGTTTAAGAAGTCCCATACTAGGACAAAACAGCCATCCAGTGCTCCCAGGTTTTTCTTGGTGTTCTAGCTTCAATTAACTTATGATTTCAACTGCTGAAATTACTTAAATCTCCACAAAACCCCCCTTCTGTTACAAAGATTTTCTTTATTATCGACTAATAAAAAGCTTTATCAATATTTGATGATGTTTACACAAAAATCTTCTATTCTTTAAACAATAACCATATTATCATACAATCCATTACACTACAAAGTTAACCTATTTTTTATTAAGTATTCTCATATTAATACAAGTTTCCATATCAATTTCAAATATGTAAGCAAATGTTTGGTTAGAATAAAAGAAATAAATCTAATTTGACAATTGAGTACATTAATTATTTATTATTCTATATTATTACTGGCATTTGTATGACCCATGTAGGTAAATCAAAAATATCTTTATATTCTCTAATATAAATAAAATACTGAATAGTGAATAAATTCTATTTCATTCAAAATAAAAGATTATACTTTTAGATACATAAATTTACAAATCTATTTACTATTGAACAAGATCGTACTTCTAATGAATATGAGGGGTGTGTGTGTGATAATAAAATTTGTAGGGTTGAAAATCTTTCAGACGATAGAAATCTCAATCATGTAATTAACTAGGAAAGATTATGATGAAATGAATAACTAACAAACAAAAAAGGTAATAGATTATTATTATTATTAACTCGAAAAGAAACGATATTAAAATTATATATAGTTTGTTGATTTATGTTTATGCAAAATAGTTCATATTGTTAGAGTAGCTTAAAAAACTGCTTACTTATGAAGTTTGAATGGTTGATTGTAAAAGATTTGTGATTTTTTTTAAACTGGACATTTTCATTACTTACTTACTTACGTCTGTTACTCCTCGTGAAGAAGAATAGGCCGCTCACCAGCATTTTCCATCCAACCCATGATTCATGTCAACTTTTTTATTATTTAAACTCTAAACGAAATTTGATTTAGATAAAGATAATAGAACTCTAGACTTTTAGAATGACTATACTTACAGATGTGCGTGTATTTGTGCATATAAACCGGTCATAGTATTCTTTTATAAATGAAAATGACTTGATTTTTATTTGACTTTAAATTTTTACTTCGAGATTTACGTTCATTTCTATCAATATCCTGATGATCCGTTTTGTCAAATAAAAGAGTAATATTTATTGTTAACAAAACAGAACTATAAGCACAAAATACTATTCACAAGTATTAAACACGATTTTTGCTTATAAGATTATCATTGTATCATATCTAAGTTTTTGAAAACCACACCACGATCATTAAGAAAGGATAACTGAAATCAATGAGAACTCAAATACACCTTTAGGAGTAAATACAATGTATGAGTCAAGGAAAGCCATCTGGTTCTTCAGTAGTTAAATGGAACACGTATATGATATTTTAAGTATGCACATTATTAAGCCATTTCAAGCTTTAAGTGAGTATATAGATAAAAGGATAGAAAACTCTATTCTACATTGTAGATAGCAATTGATGAAGATCAAGTATTTACAAAAATGTTTAATTATACGAACTGCACCAAGTAAAGTTCAGTATCTCACACTTGACTCTGTACAATATATCCGAAAACTAAATAGCAGTAACAAAATGTATAGATCTCTGATGTCAAATGGTTTAATGTATATCAGTGAAGCATATTTTGACAGACAATCTTTCTAGTTATTGTTTAATTAATTAAATAACTTCTTAATTCTTTCAATAGTACGGTAGTCCAATAACTCTATAATCTACAGTACTGTGTATTTCTGTTTAATACACTTCAAATAACGTTATAAGATTACAGTTATTGTGTATTTGTGTACAAGGTAATTTTCTAATATTAAACTATGGATTTGTTTCAAGTTTGTTGATAATAAAATTCATAGTAGATCTTATCAATGTTAGCCAGTAATCTAATTAATATTCTTTTAATTGACTGAACATGGAACTTTTGATATACAGGTTGTTGAGATACATAAATAAATAAATAAAATTCTAAATATCAAATGGTTTATTATCAAACTATCGCTAATAGCTAAAATGGATTTTAAAAGGAAGAATGTATCTGTAAAATCTCAGCAAAGAATTTGAAGTAAATTCAACGTTTCGCCTGACAATCTGGTCCAAGCTTTTTCAAGGAAAATATAATCAAACATCAAAATTATCGAATGTAAATAGATACATGGTTCTCCAGTTTACTGTATACTGAATAAGTCATCCAATCAACGTGAACACTGTTTGAAGTAGATATTTACATTAGTGTGTAAGAGACATGTGGTGTGAAACAAAAACTGTTAAGATAACAGATTGTCTGTATACGTAAGTGATGTGAGAAGAAATTTCATTCAACTATATATTGTCTTCGGTATGTGTATATTAAGAAAACATATCATTTTATATATGAAATGAATCAAAAATGTCACAGCACGCATTAAATGAAAATAAATAAACAAGATAAGTAAACAAGATAAAAGACTGAATTCAAAGAGGAATGTATTTGTAATTGAAAGTTTGTGTTATTTTAATGTTCCAGTCAATTGTTTAACGTATTCAGATAACTGATTTGAACCATTGAATGTATTATCTATTGATTATTTAATATGATATAGGTACATTCTTGCTCTTTAATGTCTCACATTAACTTGGTGCCCAAATATTGTGAAACTGTTCGTTCAAATTTAGACGAAAGTTCTTATTTGCTAAAATGGATTGTTTTGTATTATTATTTATTGTTAGCTTTATTTCATATTATATTTTTTAGTACAATGTAGAATTTTCAGCTCAAAGTATTTCATCAACTTTCCTCTTCTTAATTCTTGACCAATCCTGACAATAAATATTGAATGATCGCAAGTTGGATGTTAGCAGTCCAGTCAATCGACATTTAAAGAATGTACATTCTTTTTGTGGCATATTGCCAGGAACCATAATATCTCTGATTATATTTTTTTGTAACTTATACGGCGAAATGTTGTACACTTTTCAGAAATGCACCTGAATAGGTTATGAGATAAGTAGATACAATAATGTACAAAAACAAAAAAATAGTTTGATAACTTGTTGAAATATCTAGATGGCAGGAACACGTAGCCCAGATGTTCTAGCAGGCCTCCATGATCATAACTTATTTTTAATGATTGAAACATTTCCATTGTCTATATAACGTTTAATTTATGTGATCTATGAATGATGATTTATAAAAGTTGATTTTAGTTTCAGAGATCTTTAACTAATTTTAATGTCATAACATATTATGAAATTGATTATACAAATTTAGAAAACAAAAAGACTAGTCAATATATTTGCATGACTTACTAAAATTAGCAATCAATAATAAATTATAAGACTAGAAACAATGTATACCATGATTGGACTCAAGTTTAAGAGAACCATCTTTATTGTATGTAATGACATACTTTGATCTAGGTAAATTGATAAACAATAATTTGATTATACGAATATTCGTCAAGATTAGAACGAATAGTTTGACAGAAATTGGGCGCCGAGTATAGAGAAGTCATTATATATGAAAATTATTTAAATTTCAATCGCTCAGATTATTTCAAATATAATTTTCATATATAATGAATAATTTGATTGGCTATAAAATATGGATGATTATCTTTGGTATTATTTTCAATGACAAGAGAGGTTTATTCATGTTACGAATGTGAAAACTGTCATCAATAATACTTGATGATGGTTTTATGAATAAATTCAAGTTTTTCGTTTCTGTGAACTTTGCGTTCCTGAAGTTCACAGGAACGAAAGCATCATTGGAATTTATAAAAAACTGTATTGAATCATGTCATTATCCGAAACTGTTCTATAAGTCGTTACTCTGTAATCACATTCATCCAAATAAAATATTTCTATATTGATTCATAATTGTTAATGTTTAATATCAATTGAAGTCGAACTATGACAAAATCTATCCCAGAACTAATAGTTCATGAGATCTTATTTGAATTTTGATCTTTGATCATTAATGAAAATCAATATTTTTACTAGAAATATTTCAATTTAAATGATTCAATTGAATGATTTAAACAAATACAGTTACTATCAGAAGGGGTTTTGTGGAGATTTTAGTAATTTCAATAGTTGAAATCATGAGTCGATTGGAGTTAGACCACCATGGTAGTCTAGCTTTCATTAACTCATGGTTTCAACTATTGAAAATACAATTACTGTTAGCCTTATAAAATATATTATACTATTGAAATGGGAACAATTATTACCTTACAGTTAGAATGAAATGACATTATTGTATCTTATACAAGTGTGTATATGTAGGTAGATGATAGTGAAAATAAAAAAATAATTACTATGAAGCTGATGTCATTTGTAATAATTCTCTTGAAGCTTAATCCAATCCAGCATTTATTTATTTTTTCATTATATTTATATAAAGCTCATTAATTGGTTTTAAATAATCAAATATATCATTCATGCTTTTATAATTTACTTGACAGAATAAACTATACTTAATACCTTTTTGTTTGTTTGTAAACAACTACACTTTCTTAAAATAAAATAAAAACTCATAATAATAATATTTACCCTTATTCATTTAAATTAATAATAAACCGTCAAATTTAAAGAGAAACACAAAAAGAAGAAAGTTAAATTACAATTGACATTTAAATGTTAATGTTTTATGTATAATTTTTTTCTTTTTAAAATGTTTTTTTTAATGTATATAATCTATCATTATGAACAAATCTTAAAACGGAATAAATGGTGGGAAAAAGAAGTGAACTATATGAGTATGACAGTTTACACGTAAATGTTAAACATAATTATTCATTATTGATTCATTTGATAATCACTTAGTAGGTTTTTAATATACTTTGATTTAATCTTATTACTTTTAAGGTAATTCATTTAATAAGATTTTATAATTTGTTTCATATGAATACTAACATTAAGAAAGTGTTAGAGTAGAGATATAAGTGTATATGATCGATGACCAGTTCATCTCATCTGAGAATGCAACAAAGACTCTGTGATCAAAAGCTAATAAACTAGGTATTCTGACATATCCTAGCCCCGCTAACTAGAGAGGAAGTTCAAGTTCGAAACAGGAAAATATATTCCGCAAGCAGCCAAAAACACGAACAGCAACAACAATCACAAATCAAATGTATATATACAACAAAAAATTGTCATTGAAAAGCATACTAAAAGATATAATGAACCCATAGCGTTTAAGATTCTCTCAAATGTGAAATACGACATGAAAGTGAAAATGAGCAATTCAAATTTTTAAAATAAAATTACAAATATTTTTACCAAGTGAGTTCTGGGGATTTAAAATCACAAAAATGAGTCTATTTTGTATGATAATTAAATCAAATAAATTTCAGGATTAAACAATTAGAAAAGTTTCGCTTAATTTAAGATGCTATATCGATATATTTTAATGTATTGTATATAATATCTTACAGAAATGTTATAAATTGGGTTCATGGAGTATAATGAATTGTATAGGTGTCCAATTATGGGACAGAACAGTATGTGGATTACGCAAGCTATATAGTATGAACCTCACTGTTTTAGTCCAAAAAGTTTCCTAACGTCATGGCTCTGTTTATTTTATCTTCTCATGAATCACCATTAATGTGTTTTGCGAAGAAACATTTTTGGAGTTTTTGGTTATTATTGAATAAATTTTAGTATGTACACATATTCCTAAGTCTTAAGATGCTAATTCTTCAGCTTTGTATTCATGAATTGAATGAATAGTTGACTGGTATTTATTATATATGCATTTTAATTCTAAAGTTTTTTTTACTAGACAATGTGATTCGTTGATACGATCTCCGAACTGAACTGTCCGGGTATTTATAATAATATGAACTAAGACTTAGTTGTGTGATTTGTGGTGCTAAATCAAAGTATGTTTATTTCTCCAGTCTTAAAAGAACTTTTTATCGAAACACTATTGTTTGTAATGTCTCTATATGATTCAAATTTTACTTGGTTCTGAATAAATTTAGTCTATATTATTATATAACCTGCTTGATTTAGAAGGTTTAAATTACTAACTAGCATAAGTTATTTATTGAGTCATTCACACAAATTCTACTTTGAATATGATTTCGAGAAATTTCTAATTCTTTTTTACAGAAATACAGTGATCAATTCTTTTCGGTAAAACAAAAACCGTGCATAGAAACACTGAAATAATAATTATGATTGATTTTCTTCGCCAACATAGTTGGATATTATTAAAAGAGCAACTGATATATTAGTAAAATTACAACGAGTATGTTGCAACTTAATGTAAGATACTTCTTCAAATTAATGGTCCGTAAGAGTAGAGGATATTCGTAGGCTACTAGTATTCGACCATAGATGTCTTCGAAACATTGCTCGTATATCCTGGGACCACCGAGTAAGTAACTCAGTTGTTAGGAAACGGGTACTAGGTAAGGATGGCAAATCAATTGATAAAGTAGTGAAACTTCACCAGTTGAGATGGCTGGGACATGTGTTACGCATGCCCGACCACCGACTGCCCCAATGTACGATGTTTTATGGTGTAGGAGTAGGTTAGAAGAAAGCTAGGGGCGGCCAGACCAAAACATGGCACAAATCCATGAAGTCACTGATAAGTGGACTGAACCATGTTGGTAGGTGTAGACTACCTAGTTGGGGACCGCGAGACGATAGCAACCGATGGTTAGAGACCTTGAATAAATCGTTTGCAATGGCGCAGGTGCATCCACTCTTTGTGTTCTCCCAAACTCTAATCTTCTGAATTCTTTATGTCCTTTTTTTCTCTTTCCAAATTTATTTCATCGGATTATAGTCCTTGAATAACATCTTCAAACCCTAATGTTCTCTATCACTACTTATACTTTCACTACCTCTACCACTACGGGATTTGGATCGACAACTGCATGTCTGTGTTAATGTGGTATGGCAAATTGAACTGATGTACGTACGTACTTGTTAGCAGCCAATTATACTGATTTATTACAAACAATTTCACCACCAATATTTTAGAAATGGAGTGTTAAGACTGAAATATTGAATGTAAAGATCAGCAACATTTAGGTTTCCTAAGTAAATATGTTTTCTTAGCTTGATAACAGTGTGTTTCAAAATCATGATTACAGAAATTCATGTGTATCTAATACTAAACAAAGTTAAATTCAATCTTACTTGTAGAATATTTTAGATTTACCTTTTAGATTCTACAGCAAAGAGCACCGTGACCGATCCTGTGATGTGAAAATATAACAAATAAAAACGATTTTTGTCGTCCAGGTCTATGACCAGAAAATTAATTGACCTGATAGTTCTATAAACAAACATAAAGGGAACATAATGTCAACCATATTCTACGGTCTAACAGATTGAGCTAAATGAAGAAGTGACTAAGCTTTGAAATGTGAAACACCTGGTTTTCGTTTATTGGTTTTGGGAGACGTAACTTGCTAACGTAAAACCTCGGAAGGCTTACGTTTAATCCCATGTATGACCACTGTTATGACTAACCTAAACCTTCAAAACCAAAACACTGA
>OX336416.1:42136469-42191818 GCA_946903255.1 Schistosoma spindalis | reverse complement strand
GGGATGGAAAGTTAAAATTAGATTGATATACCCATTATGATTTTTTTAACATTAATTCCGTTCTAATTCAATGTGATGATAACTCAGTATAGTATTTTTTTCCCGTATGACATTTTATTCTGTAAAACATATGATATTATTAAGTTAACATGAACTATACTCAGCATATGATCTGTTATAACTAAGTATTGTCCATACATGTGATTTTATTTTAATTATTAATCAAAAATGGGTGTATGGATCAATATATTAGTGTATTTCCGAGTAGACTTGTCGTGGTTGTTAGTGTTTCTGGCCGTTTAAGGAATATATTTTTCTCTTCTGGACTTGAACTTCTCTCCCTAGTTAACCGGGCTGGGACGCGTCGCAATAGCTAACTTAGATGTCTTTGTGTCACAGAGTCTTCGTTCCGTTCTTAGATTAGGTAGACTCGTAATTTCTTCAAACATAGTAGGCTGGGAGCAGATAGAAATGTCGTCTTTTTCCGAGATCGTCTCACTTACATTTGGTTTCTTAATTCCAGTTCCTTTTATTAGTTTGAATAGCTATCTGATGGTACCTACAGCCGCTGCCTTTTCCTTCTCTTTTGCTTTCGTTGCCTACCACTGCTCACTGTCATTCCTTAGACTTTTGGTTAACCTAGAACTGATTTGTTTACGCTTTTCATTATGTTTAGAGCCTGAGGGGATGAGTTAACGAGAATCTATCAGTGCAATAGACTTAGTAGAAATCCACTGATTTTTCTTGACCCTTTGGTTCAAATCACTAATAAATTTCGCTGCTGTTTCCACAGTTGTTTGTATATCTTTTTAAGCTACATCTAGGCCAGTATGATACTGAGATACCTCTTTGTAAGAATTGATTCTCTGTTCAACAGAGAGACCTATGGAAATTGTGATTCTGTCGTTACTGATTCACCAATCGGTACACCACTAGTGTTTTTCTTTCGGCGAAATTAGTAGACAGCCATCTTAAGTTTGTTTTTTTTGATCTTTTATTATGCATCAAAACCACTATTAAAAATCCACAACTAAGCTGATTCCCGGAATAGTAAAACTCCCGTATGATGCTCGGATGACTAAACCAAACACATTTCCATTGTCACATAGGAGAACCAGAGGCTATTTGATCACCGTTTTTAAATTTCTTAATGGTAAATTTGTACCTGATATGCCCCCACTTTTTGTCTTTTAAAACACAGACTTTACAAGGACACTGAGAAAGTTCACAAGCCCAGAACAAATTACTAGTCACATGACTATCGATTTTCCAATCGAACCATCAGCGAATGAAAATGAATACCTCAACAAGTGGTTGAAGCTTCATCTGTCAACGCTTTTAAAAGAAGGTCAGATCAACTACGAGACCACAATTTCCAGGACTAACCCAGTCCATCTAGCCTCCTGTCCTTTCCAAACTGAAACTTTAGCTCCAATGGATTGAAGCAGCATCAGGTTCAGAAACATCCTGTGCAGTAATAAGAACGAGTTATTCTGATATTCTGTCCGAATAAATGCTACAGCAATATTTACTGGAAGTACTAGTGTAGGTCAAACGACCTAATATCCGGATATTAGGGCCCTTTAGTTAAGACAATGTTGAGGCGGTGAAATATAGAACAAATATGCTCTTCATTGGTCCCTAGAAGATTACATAACGTTTGGAACAATGAAAACACACTTATCTTAAGGTGTAAATCTATATTACTTATAAATTTCTTCAATCCAATTGTCGGATTAACGAATCAAGTTAAATTATATGACATG
The DNA here is from genome assembly GCA_946903255.1 of Schistosoma spindalis. NCBI lineage: Eukaryota > Metazoa > Platyhelminthes > Trematoda > Strigeidida > Schistosomatidae > Schistosoma > Schistosoma spindalis. The sequence continues at coordinate 42,190,052 of OX336416.1, read as the reverse complement.
CTTATGTAAAACTTTGGTGAAAGAGCGATATTGTTGGGTCATGAACAGCTTGGAATCTAACGTCAACATATTTCTACATACAAACAAGATCCCACTAGGCATTCCTTGACACATGAGCTCGAGCTCACTATTAGCGATCGCTAGTATTGTCGTAGTTCTCGATTTTTTTGTATGACCGATTGATACATAAAGTGTTAGCAGGTGTGTACGCCATAGAAATTGAAGTTGGATTGCGAAAATATACTCCACAAACAGTTTCTAGTTATTATAATAAGTACGCAAATAATGTATGGAAAGCACGGAAACGCCTTACCTATTCGCAACGATATGGTGGTGGAGGTTGAGAGCATTTGAAGGTCAAACTGAAGGAAAACGATTGGTTCATCAGATTCAGCTTAGTGAGTTAAGGATAGAAGGCCTATGGCCTGTTTTAGTCGTATCCTAGTAAACTTATGAGTGTCTAGTCTTCTCATGAATGAATTAGCTGAAGGCGCGGACACCATTTCTTCGGGTGACTCCTTGTGAAAACCTGTATGTCACGAGAATTTTGTTCGTTCTTGGCTTTTGTACTTGCCTGGTACGTCCACTGAGTTGTCCTGACCTGTTAGAAAAAAAGAGAGGATATACCACGTCCAAAAACAGACAGATAGCACAGAGTAAAGAAGTCTAGCTTCTTTATTCTTCAGTAATAAGGGTAGTAGGTTGGTGAACCTGTGTTAATTCTGACAGATTGCCTCCCAGTGAGGGTCCAGCTTCTGCTTGAAAATATTCACTGATGGGGCTGATACCACTTGTTCACATGAGGTGTTTCAGTCATTGACCACTGGATGAGAAAAACGGAACCTCACTTTTAGTTTAATAGATCGTGGTTTGTAAACCTTCTTGTTATGACCTCAGAGATTATTAGTGCTGAAGGGAGTGAAAAGATAAAACACATTAACACGCAAATCATAATTAAGGATATGAAATGCCAGTATAATGTCACCTCGCGTCCTACGATACAACAAGAGGAAACGTTTTAGGCGTTCTAAACGCTCATCGTAAGGAAGTTTAGAAAGACCCTTCACTAATTTTGTTCCCACACGCTGAACACGCTCAAGTGAGTTAGCATCCTTAATCAGATATGAGCTAGCTGTTTGGATACAGTACTGAGAGTGTGACCTTTTGTAAGTGGGATAATAATAATAATGTCGACGGCCTCTGCTGGAATGCTGTCTAGTCCTGCTGCTTTGCCACTCTTGATTTGTCTGATAGCCATGCTGATCTCTTCAATTGTTGGTGCGCCAACATCAATTGGGAGGTCCGTGAGTGCTGCTTCGATGTTGGGTGGGTTCAGTGGGGCTGGTCGATTCAAGAGTTCTTTGAAGTGTTCTACCCACTGTTTCGTTGTTCTTCAATGTTGGTGATTATCTTGCCTTCCTTGCTTTTCACTGGTCGTTCTGGTTTACGGTGATTTCCAGAGAGTTTCTTTGTTGTTTCATACAGTTGTCTCATGTTTCCTTCTCTGGCAGCCTTTTCCGCCGTCAATGCCAAATCCTCCACATATTTACGTTTGTCAGTTCTGATGCTCCTTTTCACTTGCTTGTTTACTTCTGTGTATTCAGCCTGTGCCTTGACTTTTTCTGCTCTTGTTCGACTGGTATTGATTGCTGCTTTCTTGTTCCTCCTTTCTTGAATCTTATCCAGTGTATCGACCGTGATCCAATCCTTGTGATGGTGCTTCTTTTGGCCCAGAACCTCATGACATGTTGAAGTGATTGCCTCTTTTATCTCTTTCCAGTTGCTCTCCATAGTAGTTCCTTCTCCATTGAGTAGATCATGAAAGGCTTGGAACTTATTGCTGAGGGTTATCTTGAATTTATTGAGTTTGTCATATCCCGAAGAAGAGCCGTATTAAATTTTTGTGATATTGTCCTCCCCGTTGTCCAGTGCCTCTTGAGTTTCAATTTCATCTTGGCGACCAGCAAGTGATGATCTGATGCTATATCAGCTCCTCTCTTTGTTCTCACGTCCTCCATCGTCCTCCTGAACTTTTTGTTGATGCAGATATGGTCGATTTGGTTCTGTGTGGTGTGATCCGGTGAAGTCCATGTGGTTTTGTGTATGCGTTTATGTGGGAATATAGTCCCGCCTATGACCAGTTTATTGAAGGCACATAGATTTGCAAATCTCTCACCATTTTCGTTCCTTTCTCCCAGTCCGTGTCGTCCCATGATCTCTTCATATCCGGTGTTGTCAATTCCAACCTTGGCATTTAGGTCTCCCATCAGAATAGTCAGGTCTTTTGTTGGGCACTTCTCGACGATTGACTGCAGCCTATCGTAGAATTGATCTTTAGCGTCTTCATTGTAGTCGTTGGTAGGCGCATAGCATTGGATGACGTTCATTGTAATCCCCGCTTTCTTGTTTTGAAGGAGGCTTTGAGGATCCTAGGTCCATGAGATTCCCATACTATAAGTACATTTTGTGCTTGTTTGGATAGCATCAGTGCAACTCCTTGTGTATGTGGGGCATTTTCTTGTTCATGTCCGGAGTATAACAGCAGCTCCCCTGAAGCTAGTCGTTGTTGTCCAACTTGCGTCCTATGTGTTTCACTGATCCCAAGCACCTCTAAATTGTATCTCCTCATTTCTGCAGCAATTTGGAAAACTCTCCCAGTCTCCCACATTGTGCGAGCATTCCATGTACCTAAATAAATGGTTGCTCTGGTTGTCAGAAGGGGCATCGGCCTCGTGACTTCCGAAGAAACTCGGCTTTCATCATGAGGCGTCATAATTCTTCTAAACGAAGACCTCTGACTCCCAGGGCAGAGTTTAAATGGTTTGAATAATTTTTCTGGTTAGCGTTTTTTTAGCGAGTTAGTTTTCTACGGGATGGGGTCGCTAACCCCATGCCCAACCCTCCTCCTTTATCTGGGCTTGGGACCGGCAGTAGCCCCCGGAAAGGGGCTCCAGGCGGAGTTCCCGACAAGTATAAGTTGTTATTATTCATAATTTGTCGAGTGCTGTTTTTGATGTGACTCATTTACAAGTTATACCCCTTAATATTGAATTTTATGATAGAATAATGTTAGTTAGATGGATGTAGGTTCAGTTTGGTGACCTGTACGCCAGAAACCAGCAATAACTCCTTTTGGTGGATTTAGAAACAGACCTTAACGTTGTACTTATTTTGCTGATTAATTTTGTAAAAATCGTTAAATTTTTTCTCTCTGCACTGACTAACAAATTTTTCCATCCATACGCAATTGTCACATAATTACTTATATTCTGTTTGGCTAGTTATCCATCATTTAAATTCAAATACATACGTCTTAGCTAAACATGTCCGTAGTTCTGGTTATTTTTCATCTTTAGGTATCAAATCGATTTTTCACATGTATGACTAGAGTTTATTAATATTATTGTACATTATTTGGATTTTCCCCTTTCTTCATGCTCAACATGCACAATAATTCTGTGCATTAGAATAATACACACACACACACGAAAGCCACATATTTACACAATATTTTCTCATGGAAGAACACTACGCTATTTGTGAGTTTTATTTCGTATTTTTCCACTTTTCTATCAGTGTTCCACCTGGAAACTCAAAGAGAAAGCTATGTAGAAACGGTTAATGTAGACCCAATCTCATGATTTCGCCTTAATTGTACAATTATGTTTATTCAGTATAAAATTTTGTCTTGAGTATTTTGTAGAACGCCATCGTCATCTGAATAATACACCGATTACTACTCACTTAATACACGTCCTGCCTTGCATACTTTTGTTTTCAATCCCTAGTCACCGTCACACAACCTATTACTCAAATCCCAATTGGTACTTCAATCATTATCCTAATCAATGCTCTGTTACAACAATTGAATGTATTTGTTGTTCCGTATCCACCGAATTCGCTCCATAATTGCAAATTCGTATTACATTAACGTTAATCATATAATCTTTGTTTGGTCAACCACACCGGCTAAGAGGATCAGAACAAAAACACAAAGAACCTTAAACTAAAAAAGTGAAAACTCAATCATTATCAAAAGTATGGGATCCGTTCTCCTCGTTAATAAACTAGTCTATACAGAAAAGGTGAATTCATTACTTGGTGAGCATTATGAATTCCGGAAAACAACACCTAAAAACGACCCCACAGGAAAGATGATCAACAAACTACACAATCTCAAAATAGCTTTAAACAACAAAATTTGACTTCCTAGGACATATGTCCAACACAGAACCATTGATCTTCATTCAGTCAGCTACAACTTACGATCAGTCACATAAGTACATTGGTCTAAGTTTACATACCTTATTAACACAACAAGATGAACAACCAAATTCATAGAAGCAGTTACTTCACAGGGTAGTAATATACAAAAGAAAGATTATTTAAGGATATAATACAGGAAGAAATAATTAGAACGAAAGGTATAAATCAATTTTAATTTCACAGTTTTACGGAAGAAAAAGAATGAATACACCGAAGCCATGTCACACACACAGTCTCCAACCATTCAATACGATAGTCACACGGACCACAACCGCGTAGTCTGCATCTAACAACATGCCTCAGAACAGAAGTTACTGACTTCAATAACTGATACGACGTTTTCGTTTGGCCGCATTGCGCGTCGTGATAATCGGTGTCCAGGCAATCGTGACGTGGCTCAACCATATCAGCCTATGAAAATACACAATCTCATCGACTGATTTAACATCATTCTCAAATACCTTCATTATTACTTACCCGGTGATTCCAGCAGATGCGAGCAATATTTCGAAGACATCTGTCATCAAATACTTGCAAGTTACGAGTATCCTCTACTCTTAATGGTCACATTTCAAAGCCGTATATTGGAACAAAACGAACTGCTGAGCAGTATACTCGTCCCTTAATTGATAGACAGATATCTCGTCATAGCCATAGGTGACGTATATTGGGGAATTCTAAACGAGCTTTCTGAATGCTTGCACAGATCTAGTCAGACACCAACTCACTGGTGCTATTCAAACTTTCAAGATAAGTGAAGTTGTCAACGCGTCTGACTACTTCACTCCCAATCCGTGGTTCAGGTGTTGATGCAGGCCAGTCTTCAAGCAACAACTTGCATCCCAAACATCCTGACATTATTGCACAATGCATTTTATCAGCGTATTCACCAAACATGACCATATCATCTGCGTATTCCAAGTCGATAAGTGGACATCCTGGAAAGAGATCAATTCCCAAAAATTCAGACGACAAGAATGTTATCTCGATCAGTATGTCTATGATGAATTTGAACGAAAATGGAGATAATGGACAGCTTCGCCGGACACCACTTGAGGTAGCAAAATCAGATGACAGTTCGCCATAAGCTATGTTTCGACTGGTAGTGTTCGAGTAAAGAGCCCTCTCAAGCTTTATGAACTTCTGAGGTACATCTTTCAATGACAGACACTACCACAGAACCTCTCGGTCTACAGAGTCAAACGCTGCTTTCAAGTCAAGAAAGACCACCATTTTTGAATACCGATAAGCATGCCTGTATTCTAAAATCTGACGAATGGTGAGTATGTGTTCGATGGAGCCACGACCAGATGTGAACACAGCCTGATTTACGAAGAAGTCGTCTTTCACTTCATCCGGACTGCAGTTAATGGGAGCGTAGGCGGAAACGACAAAAAGGCAACGACGTGTCTCTTTATCTTTCCGAGTTCTTACGGAGCCATTTCGCCGTTTAGCACATAGGCGTCTGTTAGCGGGAATCCATTCTAATAGTGCTTGTTCTGCCGTCGTACTCAGTGATATGCCTACATCCGCCAGTCCACGAGAATTAACCCAAAATTTCAAAAGTTCGACGAAATAACTATCCTATTAACTGGTTGAAGGTATCCAACAGGAAATCCCGGACCTAAATGTTGTGCTAACTAGCACTCATTGGTAAAGTGTACTTGTTAACATGAGGTAAGTAAAGCTCCTAATCTGATTTAAATTTGGATCACTCAATTTCACAGTCTAAAGCCAGCCTGATTTGCTCGTGCTATCAGTTCACGAGTCTTTGTTGAGCGCCCGATAGTTATTGAGGCTAGTATTTTAGAATCTATATTGGTCAAACTAATCCGTCTATAGTTATCACAGGATGTTTTTAACCCATTCTTACATATTTGGACAATCAGTGGTTGTGACCAGTAAGATGGTATTGCACCTAGTCATCAGATTTTAAATAAAATATTAGTCAAAATAATTGCTAAAACTAAACCAGCATACTTAGAGACCTCTGGAGAACCAGCTGCTCTTCTTCGTTTCAGATTAGCTATAGCTTTTTGAACTTCAATTAGAGTTTGAGGCCTACTTTACTGTTCCAATCAGGCTATTTGGAAATGGTTGGTAGCTGTAGAGTGGCTAAAAGCCAGCTGAAATGCTCATTAAAGTGCTCCGCCTATCATTTTAAACGTCTGGGCTGTGATATGACGGGATGGAAAGTTAAAATTAGATTGATATACCCATTATGATTTTTTTAACATTAATTCCGTTCTAATTCAATGTGATGATAACTCAGTATAGTATTTTTTTCCCGTATGACATTTTATTCTGTAAAACATATGATATTATTAAGTTAACATGAACTATACTCAGCATATGATCTGTTATAACTAAGTATTGTCCATACATGTGATTTTATTTTAATTATTAATCAAAAATGGGTGTATGGATCAATATATTAGTGTATTTCCGAGTAGACTTGTCGTGGTTGTTAGTGTTTCTGGCCGTTTAAGGAATATATTTTTCTCTTCTGGACTTGAACTTCTCTCCCTAGTTAGCCGGGCTGGGACGCGTCGCAATAGCTAACTTAGATGTCTTTGTGTCACAGAGTCTTCGTTCCGTTCTTAGATTAGGTAGACTCGTAATTTCTTCAAACATAGTAGGCTGGGAGCAGATAGAAATGTCGTCTTTTTCCGAGATCGTCTCACTTACATTTGGTTTCTTAATTCCAGTTCCTTTTATTAGTTTGAATAGCTATCTGATGGTACCTACAGCCGCTGCCTTTTCCTTCTCTTTTGCTTTCGTTGCCTACCACTGCTCACTGTCATTCCTTAGACTTTTGGTTAACCTAGAACTGATTTGTTTACGCTTTTCATTATGTTTAGAGCCTGATGGGATGAGTTAACGAGAATCTATCAGTGCAATAGACTTAGTAGAAATCCACTGATTTTTCTTGACCCTTTGGTTCAAATCACTAATAAATTTCGCTGCTGTTTCCACAGTTGTTTGTATATCTTTTTAAGCTACATCTAGGCCAGTATGATACTGAGATACCTCTTTGTAAGAATTGATTCTCTGTTCAACAGAGAGACCTATGGAAATTGTGATTCTGTCGTTACTGATTCACCAATCGGTACACCACTAGTGTTTTTCTTTCGGCGAAATTAGTAGACAGCCATCTTAAGTTTGTTTTTTTTGATCTTTTATTATGCATCAAAACCACTATTAAAAATCCACAACTAAGCTGATTCCCGGAATAGTAAAACTCCCGTATGATGCTCGGATGACTAAACCAAACACATTTCCATTGTCACATAGGAGAACCAGAGGCTATTTGATCACCGTTTTTAAATTTCTTAATGGTAAATTTGTACCTGATATGCCCCCACTTTTTGTCTTTTAAAACACAGACTTTACAAGGACACTGAGAAAGTTCACAAGCCCAGAACAAATTACTAGTCACATGACTATCGATTTTCCAATCGAACCATCAGCGAATGAAAATGAATACCTCAACAAGTGGTTGAAGCTTCATCTGTCAACGCTTTTAAAAGAAGGTCAGATCAACTACGAGACCACAATTTCCAGGACTAACCCAGTCCATCTAGCCTCCTGTCCTTTCCAAACTGAAACTTTAGCTCCAATGGATTGAAGCAGCATCAGGTTCAGAAACATCCTGTGCAGTAATAAGAACGAGTTATTCTGATATTCTGTCCGAATAAATGCTACAGCAATATTTACTGGAAGTACTAGTGTAGGTCAAACGACCTAATATCCGGATATTAGGGCCCTTTAGTTAAGACAATGTTGAGGCGGTGAAATATAGAACAAATATGCTCTTCATTGGTCCCTAGAAGATTACATAACGTTTGGAACAATGAAAACACACTTATCTTAAGGTGTAAATCTATATTACTTATAAATTTCTTCAATCCAATTGTCGGATTAACGAATCAAGTTAAATTATATGACATGCTTATGTAAAACTTTGGTGAAAGAGCGATATTGTTGGGTCATGAACAGCTTGGAATCTAACGTCAACATATTTCTACATACAAACAAGATCCCACTAGGCATTCCTTGACACATGAGCTCGAGCTCACTATTAGCGATCGCTAGTATTGTCGTAGTTCTCGATTTTTTGTATGACCGATTGATACATAAAGTGTTAGCAGGTGTGTACGCCATAGAAATTGAAGTTGGATTGCGAAAATATACTCCACAAACAGTTTCTAGTTATTATAATAAGTACGCAAATAATGTATGGAAAGCACGGAAACGCCTTACCTATTCGCAACGATATGGTGGTGGAGGTTGAGAGCATTTGAAGGTCAAACTGAAGGAAAACGATTGGTTCATCAGATTCAGCTCAGTGAGTTAAGGATAGAAGGCCTATGGCCTGTTTTAGTCGTATCCTAGTAAACTTATGAGTGTCTAGTCTTCTCATGAATGAATTAGCTGAAGGCGCGGACACCATTTCTTCGGGTGACTCCTTGTGAAAACCTGTATGTCACGAGAATTTTGTTCGTTCTTGGCTTTTGTACTTGCCTGGTACGTCCACTGAGTTGTCCTGACCTGTTAGAAAAAAAGAGAGGATATACCACGTCCAAAAACAGACAGATAGCACAGAGTAAAGAAGTCTAGCTTCTTTATTCTTCAGTAATAAGGGTAGTAGGTTGGTGAACCTGTGTTAATTCTGACAGATTGCCTCCCAGTGAGGGTCCAGCTTCTGCTTGAAAATATTCACTGATGGGGCTGATACCACTTGTTCACATGAGGTGTTTCAGTCATTGACCACTGGATGAGAAAAACGGAACCTCACTTTTAGTTTAATAGATCGTGGTTTGTAAACCTTCTTGTTATGACCTCAGAGATTATTAGTGCTGAAGGGAGTGAAAAGATAAAACACATTAACACGCAAATCATAATTAAGGATATGAAATGCCAGTATAATGTCACCTCGCGTCCTACGATACAACAAGAGGAAACGTTTTAGGCGTTCTAAACGCTCATCGTAAGGAAGTTTAGAAAGACCCTTCACTAATTTTGTTCCCACACGCTGAACACGCTCAAGTGAGTTAGCATCCTTAATCAGATATGAGCTAGCTGTTTGGATACAGTACTGAGAGTGTGACCTTTTGTAAGTGGGATAATAATAATAATGTCGACGGCCTCTGCTGGAATGCTGTCTAGTCCTGCTGCTTTGCCACTCTTGATTTGTCTGGTAGCCATGCTGATCTCTTCAATTGTTGGTGCGCCAACATCAATTGGGATGTCCGTGAGTGCTGCTTCTATGTTGGGTGGGTTCAGTGGGGCTGGTCGATTCAAGAGTTCTTTGAAGTGTTCTACCCATCTGTTTCGTTGTTCTTCAATGTTGGTGATTATCTTGCCTTCCTTGCTTTTCACTGGTCGTTCTGGTTTACGGTGATTTCCAGAGAGTTTCTTTGTTGTTTCATACAGTTGTCTCATGTTTCCTTCTCTGGTAGCCTTTTCCGCCGTCAATGCCAAATCCTCCACATATTTACGTTTGTCAGTTCTGATGCTCCTTTTCACTTGCTTGTTTACTTCTGTGTATTCAGCCTGTGCCTTGACTTTTTCTGCTCTTGTTCGACTGGTATTGATTGCTGCTTTCTTGTTCCTCCTTTCTTGAATCTTATCCAGTGTATCGACCGTGATCCAATCCTTGTGATGGTGCTTCTTTTGGCCCAGAACCTCATGACATGTTGAAGTGATTGCTTCTTTTATCTCTTTCCAGTTGCTCTCCATAGTAGTAGATCATGAAAGGCTTGGAACTTATTGCTGAGGGTTATCTTGAATTTATTGAGTTTGTCAGTATCCCGAAGAAGAGCCGTATTAAATTTTTGTGATATTGTCCTCCCCGTTGTCCAGTGCCTCTTGAGTTTCAATTTCATCTTGGCGACCAGCAAGTGATGATCTGATGCTATATCAGCTCCTCTCTTTGTTCTCACGTCCTCCATCGTCCTCCTGAACTTTTTGTTGATGCAGATATGGTCGATTTGGTTCTGTGTGGTGTGATCCGGTGAAGTCCATGTGGTTTTGTGTATGCGTTTATGTGGGAATATAGTCCCACCTATGACCAGTTTATTGAAGGCACATAGATTTGCAAATCTCTCACCATTTTCGTTCCTTTCTCCGAGTCCGTGTCGTCCCATGATCTCTTCATATCCGGTGTTGTCAGTTCCAACCTTGGCATTTAGGTCTCCCATTAGAATAGTCAGGTCTTTTGTTGGGCACTTCTCGACGATTGACTGCAGCCTATCGTAGAATTGATCTTTAGCGTCTTCGTTGTATTCGTTGGTAGGCGCATAGCATTGGATGACGTTCATTGTAATCCCCGTTTTCTTGGTTTTGAAGGAGGCTTTGATGATCCTTGGTCCATGAGATTCCCATCCTATAAGTGCATTTTGTGCTTGTTTGGACAGCATCAATGCAACTCCTTGTGTATGTGGAGCATTTTCTTGTTCATGTCCGGAGTATAACAGCAGCTCCCCTGAAGCTAGTCGTTGTTGTCCAACTTGCGTCCAATGTGTTTCACTGATCCCAAGCACCTCTAAATTGTATCTCCTCATTTCTGCAGCAATTTGGAAAACTCTCCCAGTCTCCCACATTGTGCGAGCATTCCATGTACCTAAGTGAATGGTTGCTCTGGTTGTCAGAAGGTGCATCGGCCTCGTGACTTCCGAAGAAACTCGGCTTTCATCGTGAGGCGTCATAATTCTTCTAAACGAAGACCTTCTGACTCCCAGGGCAGAGTTTAAATGGTTTGAATAATTCTTTCTGGTTAGCGTTTTTTTAGCGAGTTAGTTTTCTACGGGATGGGGTCGCTAACGCCATGCCCAACCCTCCTCCTTTATCCGGGCTTGGGACCGGCAGTAGCCCCCGGAAAGGGGCTCCAGGCGGAGTTCCCGACAAGTATAAGTTGTTATTATTCATAATTTGTCGAGTGCTGTTTTTGATGTGACTCATTTACAAGTTATACCCCTTAATATTGAATTTTATGATAGAATAATGTTAGTTAGATGGATGTAGGTTCAGTTTGGTGACCTGTACGCCAGAAACCAGCAATAACTCCTTTTGGTGGATTTAGAAACAGACCTTAACGTTGTACTTATTTTGCTGATTAATTTTGTAAAAATCGTTAAATTTTTTCTCTCTGCACTGACTAACAAATTTTTCCATCCATACGCAATTGTCACATAATTACTTATATTCTGTTTGGCTAGTTATCCATCATTTAAATTCAAATACATACGTCTTAGCTAAACATGTCCGTAGTTCTGGTTATTTTTCATCTTTAGGTATCAAATCGATTTTTCACATGTATGACTAGAGTTTATTAATATTATTGTACATTATTTGGATTTTCCCCTTTCTTCATGCTCAACATGCACAATAATTCTGTGCATTAGAATAATACACACACACACACACGAAAGCCACATATTTACACAATATTTTCTCATGGAAGAACACTACGCTATTTGTGAGTTTTATTTCGTATTTTTCCACTTTTCTATCAGTGTTCCACCTGGAAACTCAAAGAGAAAGCTATGTAGAAACGGTTAATGTAGACCCAATCTCATGATTTCGCCTTAATTGTACAATTATGTTTATTCAGTATAAAATTTTGTCTTGAGTATTTTGTAGAACGCCATCGTCATCTGAATAATACACCGATTACTACTCACTTAATACACGTCCTGCCTTGCATACTTTTGTTTTCAATCCCTAGTCACCGTCACACAACCTATTACTCAAATCCCAATTGGTACTTCAATCATTATCCTAATCAATGCTCTGTTACAACAATTGAATGTATTTGTTGTTCCGTATCCACCGAATTCGCTCCATAATTGCAAATTCGTATTACATTAACGTTAATCATATAATCTTTGTTTGGTCAACCACACCGGCTAAGAGGATCAGAACAAAAACACAAAGAACCTTAAACTAAAAAAGTGAAAACTCAATCATTATCAAAAGTATGGGATCCGTTCTCCTCGTTAATAAACTAGTCTATACAGAAAAGGTGAATTCATTACTTGGTGAGCATTATGAATTCCGGAAAACAACACCTAAAAACGACCCCACAGGAAAGATGATCAACAAACTACACAATCTCAAAATAGCTTTAAACAACAAAATTTGACTTCCTAGGACATATGTCCAACACAGAACCATTGATCTTCATTCAGTCAGCTACAACTTACGATCAGTCACATAAGTACATTGGTCTAAGTTTACATACCTTATTAACACAACAAGATGAACAACCAAATTCATAGAAGCAGTTACTTCACAGGGTAGTAATATACAAAAGAAAGATTATTTAAGGATATAATACAGGAAGAAATAATTAGAACGAAAGGTATAAATCAATTTTAATTTCACAGTTTTACGGAAGAAAAAGAATGAATACACCGAAGCCATGTCACACACACAGTCTCCAACCATTCAATACGATAGTCACACGGACCACAACCGCGTAGTCTGCATCTAACAACATGCCTCAGAACAGAAGTTACTGACTTCAATAACTGATACGACGTTTTCGTTTGGCCGCATTGCGCGTCGTGATAATCGGTGTCCAGGCAATCGTGACGTGGCTCAACCATATCAGCCTATGAAAATACACAATCTCATCGACTGATTTAACATCATTCTCAAATACCTTCATTATTACTTACCCGGTGATTCCAGCAGATGCGAGCAATATTTCGAAGACATCTGTCATCAAATACTTGCAAGTTACGAGTATCCTCTACTCTTAATGGTCACATTTCAAAGCCGTATATTGGAACAAAACGAACTGCTGAGCAGTATACTCGTCCCTTAATTGATAGACAGATATCTCGTCATAGCCATAGGTGACGTATATTGGGGAATTCTAAACGAGCTTTCTGAATGCTTGCACAGATCTAGTCAGACACCAACTCACTGGTGCTATTCAAACTTTCAAGATAAGTGAAGTTGTCAACGCGTCTGACTACTTCACTCCCAATCCGTGGTTCAGGTGTTGATGCAGGCCAGTCTTCAAGCAACAACTTGCATCCCAAACATCCTGACATTATTGCACAATGCATTTTATCAGCGTATTCACCAAACATGACCATATCATCTGCGTATTCCAAGTCGATAAGTGGACATCCTGGAAAGAGATCAATTCCCAAAAATTCAGACGACAAGAATGTTATCTCGATCAGTATGTCTATGATGAATTTGAACGAAAATGGAGATAATGGACAGCTTCGCCGGACACCACTTGAGGTAGCAAAATCAGATGACAGTTCGCCATAAGCTATGTTTCGACTGGTAGTGTTCGAGTAAAGAGCCCTCTCAAGCTTTATGAACTTCTGAGGTACATCTTTCAATGACAGACACTACCACAGAACCTCTCGGTCTACAGAGTCAAACGCTGCTTTCAAGTCAAGAAAGACCACCATTTTTGAATACCGATAAGCATGCCTGTATTCTAAAATCTGACGAATGGTGAGTATGTGTTCGATGGAGCCACGACCAGATGTGAACACAGCCTGATTTACGAAGAAGTCGTCTTTCACTTCATCCGGACTGCAGTTAATGGGAGCGTAGGCGGAAACGACAAAAAGGCAACGACGTGTCTCTTTATCTTTCCGAGTTCTTACGGAGCCATTTCGCCGTTTAGCACATAGGCGTCTGTTAGCGGGAATCCATTCTAATAGTGCTTGTTCTGCCGTCGTACTCAGTGATATGCCTACATCCGCCAGTCCACGAGAATTAACCCAAAATTTCAAAAGTTCGACGAAATAACTATCCTATTAACTGGTTGAAGGTATCCAACAGGAAATCCCGGACCTAAATGTTGTGCTAACTAGCACTCATTGGTAAAGTGTACTTGTTAACATGAGGTAAGTAAAGCTCCTAATCTGATTTAAATTTGGATCACTCAATTTCACAGTCTAAAGCCAGCCTGATTTGCTCGTGCTATCAGTTCACGAGTCTTTGTTGAGCGCCCGATAGTTATTGAGGCTAGTATTTTAGAATCTATATTGGTCAAACTAATCCGTCTATAGTTATCACAGGATGTTTTTAACCCATTCTTACATATTTGGACAATCAGTGGTTGTGACCAGTAAGATGGTATTGCACCTAGTCATCAGATTTTAAATAAAATATTAGTCAAAATAATTGCTAAAACTAAACCAGCATACTTAGAGACCTCTGGAGAACCAGCTGCTCTTCTTCGTTTCAGATTAGCTATAGCTTTTTGAACTTCAATTAGAGTTTGAGGCCTACTTTACTGTTCCAATCAGGCTATTTGGAAATGGTTGGTAGCTGTAGAGTGGCTAAAAGCCAGCTGAAATGCTCATTAAAGTGCTCCGCCTATCATTTTAAACGTCTGGGCTGTGATATGACGGGATGGAAAGTTAAAATTAGATTGATATACCCATTATGATTTTTTTAACATTAATTCCGTTCTAATTCAATGTGATGATAACTCAGTATAGTATTTTTTTCCCGTATGACATTTTATTCTGTAAAACATATGATATTATTAAGTTAACATGAACTATACTCAGCATATGATCTGTTATAACTAAGTATTGTCCATACATGTGATTTTATTTTAATTATTAATCAAAAATGGGTGTATGGATCAATATATTAGTGTATTTCCGAGTAGACTTGTCGTGGTTGTTAGTGTTTCTGGCCGTTTAAGGAATATATTTTTCTCTTCTGGACTTGAACTTCTCTCCCTAGTTAGCCGGGCTGGGACGCGTCGCAATAGCTAACTTAGATGTCTTTGTGTCACAGAGTCTTCGTTCCGTTCTTAGATTAGGTAGACTCGTAATTTCTTCAAACATAGTAGGCTGGGAGCAGATAGAAATGTCGTCTTTTTCCGAGATCGTCTCACTTACATTTGGTTTCTTAATTCCAGTTCCTTTTATTAGTTTGAATAGCTATCTGATGGTACCTACAGCCGCTGCCTTTTCCTTCTCTTTTGCTTTCGTTGCCTACCACTGCTCACTGTCATTCCTTAGACTTTTGGTTAACCTAGAACTGATTTGTTTACGCTTTTCATTATGTTTAGAGCCTGATGGGATGAGTTAACGAGAATCTATCAGTGCAATAGACTTAGTAGAAATCCACTGATTTTTCTTGACCCTTTGGTTCAAATCACTAATAAATTTCGCTGCTGTTTCCACAGTTGTTTGTATATCTTTTTAAGCTACATCTAGGCCAGTATGATACTGAGATACCTCTTTGTAAGAATTGATTCTCTGTTCAACAGAGAGACCTATGGAAATTGTGATTCTGTCGTTACTGATTCACCAATCGGTACACCACTAGTGTTTTTCTTTCGGCGAAATTAGTAGACAGCCATCTTAAGTTTGTTTTTTTTGATCTTTTATTATGCATCAAAACCACTATTAAAAATCCACAACTAAGCTGATTCCCGGAATAGTAAAACTCCCGTATGATGCTCGGATGACTAAACCAAACACATTTCCATTGTCACATAGGAGAACCAGAGGCTATTTGATCACCGTTTTTAAATTTCTTAATGGTAAATTTGTACCTGATATGCCCCCACTTTTTGTCTTTTAAAACACAGACTTTACAAGGACACTGAGAAAGTTCACAAGCCCAGAACAAATTACTAGTCACATGACTATCGATTTTCCAATCGAACCATCAGCGAATGAAAATGAATACCTCAACAAGTGGTTGAAGCTTCATCTGTCAACGCTTTTAAAAGAAGGTCAGATCAACTACGAGACCACAATTTCCAGGACTAACCCAGTCCATCTAGCCTCCTGTCCTTTCCAAACTGAAACTTTAGCTCCAATGGATTGAAGCAGCATCAGGTTCAGAAACATCCTGTGCAGTAATAAGAACGAGTTATTCTGATATTCTGTCCGAATAAATGCTACAGCAATATTTACTGGAAGTACTAGTGTAGGTCAAACGACCTAATATCCGGATATTAGGGCCCTTTAGTTAAGACAATGTTGAGGCGGTGAAATATAGAACAAATATGCTCTTCATTGGTCCCTAGAAGATTACATAACGTTTGGAACAATGAAAACACACTTATCTTAAGGTGTAAATCTATATTACTTATAAATTTCTTCAATCCAATTGTCGGATTAACGAATCAAGTTAAATTATATGACATGCTTATGTAAAACTTTGGTGAAAGAGCGATATTGTTGGGTCATGAACAGCTTGGAATCTAACGTCAACATATTTCTACATACAAACAAGATCCCACTAGGCATTCCTTGACACATGAGCTCGAGCTCACTATTAGCGATCGCTAGTATTGTCGTAGTTCTCGATTTTTTGTATGACCGATTGATACATAAAGTGTTAGCAGGTGTGTACGCCATAGAAATTGAAGTTGGATTGCGAAAATATACTCCACAAACAGTTTCTAGTTATTATAATAAGTACGCAAATAATGTATGGAAAGCACGGAAACGCCTTACCTATTCGCAACGATATGGTGGTGGAGGTTGAGAGCATTTGAAGGTCAAACTGAAGGAAAACGATTGGTTCATCAGATTCAGCTTAGTGAGTTAAGGATAGAAGGCCTATGGCCTGTTTTAGTCGTATCCTAGTAAACTTATGAGTGTCTAGTCTTCTCATGAATGAATTAGCTGAAGGCGCGGACACCATTTCTTCGGGTGACTCCTTGTGAAAACCTGTATGTCACGAGAATTTTGTTCGTTCTTGGCTTTTGTACTTGCCTGGTACGTCCACTGAGTTGTCCTGACCTGTTAGAAAAAAAGAGAGGATATACCACGTCCAAAAACAGACAGATAGCACAGAGTAAAGAAGTCTAGCTTCTTTATTCTTCAGTAATAAGGGTAGTAGGTTGGTGAACCTGTGTTAATTCTGACAGATTGCCTCCCAGTGAGGGTCCAGCTTCTGCTTGAAAATATTCACTGATGGGGCTGATACCACTTGTTCACATGAGGTGTTTCAGTCATTGACCACTGGATGAGAAAAACGGAACCTCACTTTTAGTTTAATAGATCGTGGTTTGTAAACCTTCTTGTTATGACCTCAGAGATTATTAGTGCTGAAGGGAGTGAAAAGATAAAACACATTAACACGCAAATCATAATTAAGGATATGAAATGCCAGTATAATGTCACCTCGCGTCCTACGATACAACAAGAGGAAACGTTTTAGGCGTTCTAAACGCTCATCGTAAGGAAGTTTAGAAAGACCCTTCACTAATTTTGTTCCCACACGCTGAACACGCTCAAGTGAGTTAGCATCCTTAATCAGATATGAGCTAGCTGTTTGGATACAGTACTGAGAGTGTGACCTTTTGTAAGTGGGATAATAATAATAATGTCGACGGCCTCTGCTGGAATGCTGTCTAGTCCTGCTGCTTTGCCACTCTTGATTTGTCTGGTAGCCATGCTGATCTCTTCAATTGTTGGTGCGCCAACATCAATTGGGATGTCCGTGAGTGCTGCTTCTATGTTGGGTGGGTTCAGTGGGGCTGGTCGATTCAAGAGTTCTTTGAAGTGTTCTACCCATCTGTTTCGTTGTTCTTCAATGTTGGTGATTATCTTGCCTTCCTTGCTTTTCACTGGTCGTTCTGGTTTACGGTGATTTCCAGAGAGTTTCTTTGTTGTTTCATACAGTTGTCTCATGTTTCCTTCTCTGGCAGCCTTTTCCGCCGTCAATGCCAAATCCTCCACATATTTACGTTTGTCAGTTCTGATGCTCCTTTTCACTTGCTTGTTTACTTCTGTGTATTCAGCCTGTGCCTTGACTTTTTCTGCTCTTGTTCGACTGGTATTGATTGCTGCTTTCTTGTTCCTCCTTTCTTGAATCTTATCCAGTGTATCGACCGTGATCCAATCCTTGTGATGGTGCTTCTTTTGGCCCAGAACCTCATGACATGTTGAAGTGATTGCTTCTTTTATCTCTTTCCAGTTGCTCTCCATAGTAGTAGATCATGAAAGGCTTGGAACTTATTGCTGAGGGTTATCTTGAATTTATTGAGTTTGTCAGTATCCCGAAGAAGAGCCGTATTAAATTTTTGTGATATTGTCCTCCCCGTTGTCCAGTGCCTCTTGAGTTTCAATTTCATCTTGGCGACCAGCAAGTGATGATCTGATGCTATATCAGCTCCTCTCTTTGTTCTCACGTCCTCCATCGTCCTCCTGAACTTTTTGTTGATGCAGATATGGTCGATTTGGTTCTGTGTGGTGTGATCCGGTGAAGTCCATGTGGTTTTGTGTATGCGTTTATGTGGGAATATAGTCCCGCCTATGACCAGTTTATTGAAGGCACATAGATTTGCAAATCTCTCACCATTTTCGTTCCTTTCTCCGAGTCCGTGTCGTCCCATGATCTCTTCATATCCGGTGTTGTCAGTTCCAACCTTGGCATTTAGGTCTCCCATTAGAATAGTCAGGTCTTTTGTTGGGCACTTCTCGACGATTGACTGCAGCCTATCGTAGAATTGATCTTTAGCGTCTTCGTTGTATTCGTTGGTAGGCGCATAGCATTGGATGACGTTCATTGTAATCCCCGTTTTCTTGGTTTTGAAGGAGGCTTTGATGATCCTTGGTCCATGAGATTCCCATCCTATAAGTGCATTTTGTGCTTGTTTGGACAGCATCAATGCAACTCCTTGTGTATGTGGAGCATTTTCTTGTTCATGTCCGGAGTATAACAGCAGCTCCCCTGAAGCTAGTCGTTGTTGTCCAACTTGCGTCCAATGTGTTTCACTGATCCCAAGCACCTCTAGGTTGTATCTCCTCATTTCTGCAGCAATTTGGAAAACTCTCCCAGTCTCCCACATTGTGCGAGCATTCCATGTACCTAAGTGAATGGTTGCTCTGGTTGTCAGAAGGTGCATCGGCCTCGTGACTTCCGAAGAAACTCGGCTTTCATCGTGAGGCGTCATAATTCTTCTAAACGAAGACCTTCTGACTCCCAGGGCAGAGTTTAAATGGTTTGAATAATTCTTTCTGGTTAGCGTTTTTTTAGCGAGTTAGTTTTCTACGGGATGGGGTCGCTAACGCCATGCCCAACCCTCCTCCTTTATCCGGGCTTGGGACCGGCAGTAGCCCCCGGAAAGGGGCTCCAGGCGGAGTTCCCGACAAGTATAAGTTGTTATTATTCATAATTTGTCGAGTGCTGTTTTTGATGTGACTCATTTACAAGTTATACCCCTTAATATTGAATTTTATGATAGAATAATGTTAGTTAGATGGATGTAGGTTCAGTTTGGTGACCTGTACGCCAGAAACCAGTGAAGATGCCACAGGTATTCGGAGTTTGACAACGCTTTAACCAGTAACACCTTCTAATACGAAGCGCACCCACCAAGTAAAATCAAAAGACAGAAGCGAGGAGATCGAAGATATATTTGATAAGCTATCAATATATCGAGGATCGTTTGCACTAATCTGGCTAGCGATTGAGGCAGATGTTGAGCACGGCGTTCCCACACGTGATCTGGTGTGGATGCTTGACCGAGCGCCTTCAGCTAGATGAGTCCACTAAAACTGTGGTCAGCATCCAATGTCGAAAACTTACAGAGCTATTTGATTTTGGGAAATTATTTACCGCTACAGATCACTCCCCTCCTAGTGGGGTAGTGATGACCCTAAGACGTGGCCAGCCAGAAGTTTAAACCCAACGAGATTTTCGTTGGTAAACACTCTTCCGATAGCTTGCTAGGCTTAGCAGCGTCTGGTCGTCTTTCCTTACTATAATGGACCATGATGTACAATATAGTAAAAAAAGGTACAATGCAGATTTTCGTTTTTCGCAACTTCATCGTTCTTTTCCAGTCGTCCTGGAAAAGAAAAGAAAAATATGTAAGTGCATGTCGGAATACACTCGTACGCGCGTGAAAACACAAAACAAGCGAAGAAAAAGGAAAACAAACTCATGCTCACGTAGTAGCGTAAAATAAGATTTTTATAATATCGTTATTTTTTTTGTTTTTTTTTTTTGAAATAAAAAAAATAATATATAAGCATATTAAATTCTGGTTTTTTTTTAAAAAAATTATATGTAGTACAAAGGAAAATTCGAGAGGATGTAAAATGTTAACTTGTATCTTACGTGCAGTAATCGTTCAAGTGTTCTGGAAATCTTACTCTTCTTCCAGAACGCGTTGTTTCGAGTTTATTTTCGGATACCGTCGCAGTACCAACGTGTGTGTCTGCTGTCGATTGAGGCATTATAAGCGCAGGAGTTGTGTCGTGCGATTGTATTGAAGGAAAATCGACGTGAATAGGATTTCCTTCTAAATACGCTGCTTTGAGGCGATCGATGCTGATGCTTTCGTTGGTTCCGTTCTTATCTATTATATAGTACTTAGATTCGCGTTGAAGAACTTTGAAAGGTCCTTCATATGTTGATTCGAGAGGTCGTCGATGCGAGTCTCGACGCACGAAAACGTGTGTACTATGTAGTAAGTCAGGTTGAACGAAAACATCAGTTGATTGTGGTCGAGTGGAAACAGGTTTAACTGAACGCATTGCGTTTGTAAGCCTGTTCGCGTAGGAGGTTAGATCCATGTCCATCGAAGAGGATGAAGGATCCACGAACTCTCCTGGAAGTCGAAGGGTCGTACCATAAACGAGTTGAGATGCAGTGTATCCAATGTCAGATTTCACTGCATTGCGTATGCCTAGTAAGACGAGTGGAAGAGCGTCAGTCCACTGAGAAATGTTTGAGGCTGATAGTGACGCTTTTAGTTGTCGGTGAAAACGTTCTACTAACCCGTTTGCTTGTGGGTGGTAGGCCGTCGTTCGAAAGCGAGTGATTCCTAGTTTCATGGTAAGACAACGGAACAGTTCAGATTCAAACTGACGTCCACGGTCTGTAGTAATGGTTGTTGGGCAGCCGAAGTTTGCTACCCACCTCTCGACGAAGGCGCGGGCCACTGTTTCAGCAGTAATATCTCTGATGGGTACTGCTTCTGGCCATCGAGTAAAACGGTCTACGCATGTTAAAAGATAAGAATATCCATTCGAATCTGGTAAAGGTCCTACCAAATCCAAATGAACATGATCGAAGCGAGCATCGGGAGTTTTAAACGAGCCTAAGGGACATTTGTTATGCCTAATAACCTTAGATTTCTGGCAGCTTACACAGGAACGTGCCCACTCCCTCACATCTTTATTCATACCAGGCCAGCAAAACCGTTCTGCTATAAGCTTGATGGTTGCACGAACACCTGGATGAGAAAGTCTGTGCAACGTATCGAAGACGTTGCGTCGATATTGTTTCGGCACGATTGGGCGATCCCTACCTGTAGATGTGTCACAAAGTAAGGTTTCCTTACCTGTTCCCATCTGTTCAATGCACAGTTTAAGTGTTGTTGAGGACAACCAGTAATGAAGATCACTGTCTTCTTTTCGAAGTTGGGCGAGTTTTAAAAAGTCGATTCCTTGGGAACTGTTCAAGGAGTTTATACGAGACAAGGCGTCTGCAACTACATTGTTTGCTCCAGAAATGTGTCGAATATCTGTAGTAAACTGCGAAATGTAGTCCAGTTGTCGAGACTCACGTGGTGAGTACTTGTCCGAAGAAGAGCTTAAGGAGAAGTAAGTGGTTTATGGTCGGTAAAAATGATAAATTCACGGCCTTCGATATAGTGTTGAAAATGCCGGACAGCACAATACATAACTAGGAGTTCCCTACCGAATGTGCTGTGCCTTGATTCAGTGTCTAGCAACCGTCTAGAGAAAAATGCCAAAGGTTGCCAGGAGTGGTTAACCCATTGTTGTAAGACTGCTCCGATTGCTGAGTCGGATGCGTCTACTGAGATGCTAATGGGCGCTTTAGGGTCCTGATGAGCAAGCATTGCTGCTCGGGCGATATGTTCCTTAACCGTGGAGAATGCTTTTCGGGTAGTGTCATCTAGATTAATGGATTTCGCATTTCCACGAAGTTGGTCGGTAAGGGATTTCATAAGTAACGCGCATTTCGGTATGAATCGTCTATAAAAACTTACCAGACCGTTAAACGTGCGCAATTGCTTGATGGTGGTCGGTTCTGGGTAATCCAGAATGGCCGCCACTTTCGTTCTAAGGGGTCGAATGCCATGCGCATCTATAGTGTGTCCTAAGAAGTCTAAGGATTCGGTTCCGATTTGGCATTTCTGAATGTTTACGGTAATCCCATGTTTTTGTAGTCGGTCGAAAACAATGTCCAGATGCTGGAGATGTGATTCTCTGTCCGGACTTGCTATTAGACAGTCATCAACGTATGCATGTACGAAGTTGAGACCTCGAAAAACGTCATCTATGAACCTTTGGAAAGTCTGTGCCGCGTTTCTCAGACCGAAAGGCATTCGCAAAAATTCATAGAGTCCGAAGGGGTTTTAAAAGGGGGTTTTTGGAATTTTTTCGGGGGCCTAAGGAATTTGGTTTAAAGTTTTTACCAATTCAATTTTTAAAAAACAGGTTCCCCCTTTCAAGGTGGTTTTAAAATGTGGAAGTGGGGGCAAGGGGTAAGGTTGGGGAATGGTTTTGCATTCAATCTCCGATAGTCACCAGTTGGACGCCAATCGTTGCTGTCCTTTTTAGGGACCATGTGCAACGGAGATGCCCATGGGCTATTTGACGGTCGTATGATCCCTAAGTTTATCATATGGTCGAATTCGTTTTTCGCCAACCTTAACTTTTCGGGGGCCAGTCGGCGTGCTTTCGAGAATACAGGTGGTCCTGTAGTCGTGATGTGGTGTGTTACATTGCTGGTTACACACGGCAATTTCGGTTGCGATTGGTAAATGCCAGAATACTTATCGAGTAGTGGTTGGTAGAAGGGGTCTATAGTGTGCTTAATAGTGACTGGGGATAACCTGCAACCGGAAAAAGAAGTCAGGCAAACAGATAAATTAGTGTTTCCGTCTACTAACCTCCGTTTGCGCGTATCGATAATTAAGTTGTGGTGTTGTAGAAGGTCCATACCAATGATTGGCATAGAAACATCTGCAACAACAAAAATCCAGTGAATGGGTTCGCGTAAACCCACGTTAAGATAAACATACCTTTGGCCAAACGTAGCGATAGGCTTTCCGTCTGCCGCCTGTAGATTTAAAACAGGCTCGTGTAGCCTGTCGTCGGAATTCGCTGGGAGAACGCTAACCTCTGCGCCAGTATCTACGAGGTAGCGAACTCTCGTTATCACATCAGTGACATATAAAAGACGGCTATGTTCGCCGGCTACGGTCGCCGTTAACGCGTGCCGGCTTGGAAGTTTCCCGAAGCGTTCTTCGCGTCGACGGATTTCGCGTTGGGGAAATTGCAGGGTTTTCTGCAATTTCTGGCAGACTTTCCGTACTGGTTATGGTACCAGCACCAATCAGGATTATCTGTCTCTCGAGTTCTAGATACGGATCGCCTACGTGATGTGCTTCTCCGCGGAGTAAGTGATCGTTTGCGGTCGTTACCGAGTTTGAGATAGCGCGTCAGTGTATGACACAACTGTGTTATGTCATTCTGGTTCGTTTGAGGCTTTTCTTTGACTGAAAAAACCTCGGCGTTAGGAGACCTAGTGATCTCGAGAATGCGATCGGCAGATGCCGCTAGTTCGTCTACGGCGTTGTTTTGGAACGAGACCAAAACAGCTTGCACCTGTTGAGGAAGTTTGGATAAGAAAAGTTGCTTGAATAGGCCGTCATCGAAGGTTCTTTGGCCAATGACTTCTCGCATTCTTTGCAACATGTCTGTGGCAGAACCGTGTTGCAGGTCGATGTTGTTAAGGAGTTGGTCTAACCTTTGTCGATCGGTTAGATCTCCGCGTTTAAGGATGGCCTGTTTCAGTGTTTGGTATGGATCAGCAACATCACTAGTAAACATACTAGGTGTTACGTACCTGTTGAATTCGCGCGGTAGTGCCTTGACTACTGCGAGGAATTGTGCACGCACATCGTTCACACCGTGCTCGTAGAAGTCGGCTTCTGCATAACAAAACCAGGCTTCGATGTTGTCTGGCCAGAAAGGCATAAGTTGGAAAGAGGGTGGGGACACAGTCTTTAACTTGAATACTTTAGGTGTCTGTTCAGTCATAGTAATATACCAAGTACGAAAGGTGAACGAGTGGCAAATATATATATGAACCCAAAAACACGAAAAAAAATATCACAATGTAAAAAAAAAGAAATTAAAATAAGACAATGATATATAAAATCCCAAAAAGGAACAGACTCACAGTTTACAATATGGTGTACCAGATCACGTCGGGCTCACCAATGAAGATGCCACAGGTATTCGGAGTTTGACAACGCTTTAACCAGTAACACCTTCTAATACGAAGCGCACCCACCAAGTAAAATCAAAAGACAGAAGCGAGGAGATCGAAGATATATTTGATAAGCTATCAATATATCGAGGATCGTTGGCACTAATCTGGCTAGCGATTGAGGCAGATGTTGAGCACGGCGTTCCCACACGTGATCTGGTGCGGATGCTTGACCGAGCGCCTTCCGCTAGATGAGTCCACTAAAACTATGGTCAGCATCCAATGTCGAAAACTTACAGAGCTATTTGATTTTGGGGAATTATTTACCGCTACACCAGCAATAACTCCTTTTGGTGGATTTAGAAACAGACCTTAACGTTGTACTTATTTTGCTGATTAATTTTGTAAAAATCGTTAAATTTTTTCTCTCTGCACTGACTAACAAATTTTTCCATCCATACGCAATTGTCACATAATTACTTATATTCTGTTTGGCTAGTTATCCATCATTTAAATTCAAATACATACGTCTTAGCTAAACATGTCCGTAGTTCTGGTTATTTTTCATCTTTAGGTATCAAATCGATTTTTCACATGTATGACTAGAGTTTATTAATATTATTGTACATTATTTGGATTTTCCCCTTTCTTTATGCTCAACATGCACAATAATTCTGTGCATTAGAATAATACACACACACACACACGAAAGCCACATATTTACACAATATTTTCTCATGGAAGAACACTACGCTATTTGTGAGTTTTATTTCGTATTTTTCCACTTTTCTATCAGTGTTCCACCTGGAAACTCAAAGAGAAAGCTATGTAGAAACGGTTAATGTAGACCCAATCTCATGATTTCGCCTTAATTGTACAATTATGTTTATTCAGTATAAAATTTTGTCTTGAGTATTTTGTAGAACGCCATCGTCATCTGAATAATACACCGATTACTACTCACTTAATACACGTCCTGCCTTGCATACTTTTGTTTTCAATCCCTAGTCACCGTCACACAACCTATTACTCAAATCCCAATTGGTACTTCAATCATTATCCTAATCAATGCTCTGTTACAACAACTGAATGTATTTGTTGTTCCGTATCCACCGAATTCGCTCCATAATTGCAAATTCGTATTACATTAACGTTAATCATATAATCTTTGTTTGGTCAACCACACCGGCTAAGAGGATCAGAACAAAAACACAAAGAACCTTAAACTAAAAAAGTGAAAACTCAATCATTATCAAAAGTATGGGATCCGTTCTCCTCGTTAATAAACTAGTCTATACAGAAAAGGTGAATTCATTACTTGGTGAGCATTATGAATTCCGGAAAACAACACCTAAAAACGACCCCACAGGAAAGATGATCAACAAACTACACAATCTCAAAATAGCTTTAAACAACAAAATTTGACTTCCTAGGACATATGTCCAACACAGAACCATTGATCTTCATTCAGTCAGCTACAACTTACGATCAGTCACATAAGTACATTGGTCTAAGTTTACATACCTTATTAACACAACAAGATGAACAACCAAATTCATAGAAGCAGTTACTTCACAGGGTAGTAATATACAAAAGAAAGATTATTTAAGGATATAATACAGGAAGAAATAATTAGAACGAAAGGTATAAATCAATTTTAATTTCACAGTTTTACGGAAGAAAAAGAATGAATACACCGAAGCCATGTCACACACACAGTCTCCAACCATTCAATACGATAGTCACACGGACCACAACCGCGTAGTCTGCATCTAACAACATGCCTCAGAACAGAAGTTACTGACTTCAATAACTGATACGACGTTTTCGTTTGGCCGCATTGCGCGTCGTGATAATCGGTGTCCAGGCAATCGTGACGTGGCTCAACCATATCAGCCTATGAAAATACACAATCTCATCGACTGATTTAACATCATTCTCAAATACCTTCATTATTACTTACCCGGTGATTCCAGCAGATGCGAGCAATATTTCGAAGACATCTGTCATCAAATACTTGCAAGTTACGAGTATCCTCTACTCTTAATGGTCACATTTCAAAGCCGTATATTGGAACAAAACGAACTGCTGAGCAGTATACTCGTCCCTTAATTGATAGACAGATATCTCGTCATAGCCATAGGTGACGTATATTGGGGAATTCTAAACGAGCTTTCTGAATGCTTGCACAGATCTAGTCAGACACCAACTCACTGGTGCTATTCAAACTTTCAAGATAAGTGAAGTTGTCAACGCGTCTGACTACTTCACTCCCAATCCGTGGTTCAGGTGTTGATGCAGGCCAGTCTTCAAGCAACAACTTGCATCCCAAACATCCTGACATTATTGCACAATGCATTTTATCAGCGTATTCACCAAACATGACCATATCATCTGCGTATTCCAAGTCGATAAGTGGACATCCTGGAAAGAGATCAATTCCCAAAAATTCAGACGACAAGAATGTTATCTCGATCAGTATGTCTATGATGAATTTGAACGAAAATGGAGATAATGGACAGCTTCGCCGGACACCACTTGAGGTAGCAAAATCAGATGACAGTTCGCCATAAGCTATGTTTCGACTGGTAGTGTTCGAGTAAAGAGCCCTCTCAAGCTTTATGAACTTCTGAGGTACATCTTTCAATGACAGACACTACCACAGAACCTCTCGGTCTACAGAGTCAAACGCTGCTTTCAAGTCAAGAAAGACCACCATTTTTGAATACCGATAAGCATGCCTGTATTCTAAAATCTGACGAATGGTGAGTATGTGTTCGATGGAGCCACGACCAGATGTGAACACAGCCTGATTTACGAAGAAGTCGTCTTTCACTTCATCCGGACTGCAGTTAATGGGAGCGTAGGCGGAAACGACAAAAAGGCAACGACGTGTCTCTTTATCTTTCCGAGTTCTTACGGAGCCATTTCGCCGTTTAGCACATAGGCGTCTGTTAGCGGGAATCCATTCTAATAGTGCTTGTTCTGCCGTCGTACTCAGTGATATGCCTACATCCGCCAGTCCACGAGAATTAACCCAAAATTTCAAAAGTTCGACGAAATAACTATCCTATTAACTGGTTGAAGGTATCCAACAGGAAATCCCGGACCTAAATGTTGTGCTAACTAGCACTCATTGGTAAAGTGTACTTGTTAACATGAGGTAAGTAAAGCTCCTAATCTGATTTAAATTTGGATCACTCAATTTCACAGTCTAAAGCCAGCCTGATTTGCTCGTGCTATCAGTTCACGAGTCTTTGTTGAGCGCCCGATAGTTATTGAGGCTAGTATTTTAGAATCTATATTGGTCAAACTAATCCGTCTATAGTTATCACAGGATGTTTTTAACCCATTCTTACATATTTGGACAATCAGTGGTTGTGACCAGTAAGATGGTATTGCACCTAGTCATCAGATTTTAAATAAAATATTAGTCAAAATAATTGCTAAAACTAAACCAGCATACTTAGAGACCTCTGGAGAACCAGCTGCTCTTCTTCGTTTCAGATTAGCTATAGCTTTTTGAACTTCAATTAGAGTTTGAGGCCTACTTTACTGTTCCAATCAGGCTATTTGGAAATGGTTGGTAGCTGTAGAGTGGCTAAAAGCCAGCTGAAATGCTCATTAAAGTGCTCCGCCTATCATTTTAAACGTCTGGGCTGTGATATGACGGGATGGAAAGTTAAAATTAGATTGATATACCCATTATGATTTTTTTAACATTAATTCCGTTCTAATTCAATGTGATGATAACTCAGTATAGTATTTTTTTCCCGTATGACATTTTATTCTGTAAAACATATGATATTATTAAGTTAACATGAACTATACTCAGCATATGATCTGTTATAACTAAGTATTGTCCATACATGTGATTTTATTTTAATTATTAATCAAAAATGGGTGTATGGATCAATATATTAGTGTATTTCCGAGTAGACTTGTCGTGGTTGTTAGTGTTTCTGGCCGTTTAAGGAATATATTTTTCTCTTCTGGACTTGAACTTCTCTCCCTAGTTAACCGGGCTGGGACGCGTCGCAATAGCTAACTTAGATGTCTTTGTGTCACAGAGTCTTCGTTCCGTTCTTAGATTAGGTAGACTCGTAATTTCTTCAAACATAGTAGGCTGGGAGCAGATAGAAATGTCGTCTTTTTCCGAGATCGTCTCACTTACATTTGGTTTCTTAATTCCAGTTCCTTTTATTAGTTTGAATAGCTATCTCATGGTACCTACAGCCGCTGCCTTTTCCTTCTCTTTTGCTTTCGTTGCCTACCACTGCTCACTGTCATTCCTTAGACTTTTGGTTAACCTAGAACTGATTTGTTTACGCTTTTCATTATGTTTAGAGCCTGATGGGATGAGTTAACGAGAATCTATCAGTGCAATAGACTTAGTAGAAATCCACTGATTTTTCTTGACCCTTTGATTCAAATCACTAATAAATTTCGCTGCTGTTTCCACAGTTGTTTGTATATCTTTTTAAGCTACATCTAGGCCAGTATGATACTGAGATACCTCTTTGTAAGAATTGATTCTCTGTTCAACAGAGAGACCTATGGAAATTGTGATTCTGTCGTTACTGATTCACCAATCGGTACACCACTAGTGTTTTTCTTTCGGCGAAATTAGTAGACAGCCATCTTAAGTTTGTTTTTTTTGATCTTTTATTATGCATCAAAACCACTATTAAAAATCCACAACTAAGCTGATTCCCGGAATAGTAAAACTCCCGTATGATGCTCGGATGACTAAACCAAACACATTTCCATTGTCACATAGGAGAACCAGAGGCTATTTGATCACCGTTTTTAAATTTCTTAATGGTAAATTTGTACCTGATATGCCCCCACTTTTTGTCTTTTAAAACACAGACTTTACAAGGACACTGAGAAAGTTCACAAGCCCAGAACAAATTACTAGTCACATGACTATCGATTTTCCAATCGAACCATCAGCGAATGAAAATGAATACCTCAACAAGTGGTTGAAGCTTCATCTGTCAACGCTTTTAAAAGAAGGTCAGATCAACTACGAGACCACAATTTCCAGGACTAACCCAGTCCATCTAGCCTCCTGTCCTTTCCAAACTGAAACTTTAGCTCCAATGGATTGAAGCAGCATCAGGTTCAGAAACATCCTGTGCAGTAATAAGAACGAGTTATTCTGATATTCTGTCCGAATAAATGCTACAGCAATATTTACTGGAAGTACTAGTGTAGGTCAAACGACCTAATATCCGGATATTAGGGCCCTTTAGTTAAGACAATGTTGAGGCGGTGAAATATAGAACAAATATGCTCTTCATTGGTCCCTAGAAGATTACATAACGTTTGGAACAATGAAAACACACTTATCTTAAGGTGTAAATCTATATTACTTATAAATTTCTTCAATCCAATTGTCGGATTAACGAATCAAGTTAAATTATATGACATGCTTATGTAAAACTTTGGTGAAAGAGCGATATTGTTGGGTCATGAACAGCTTGGAATCTAACGTCAACATATTTCTACATACAAACAAGATCCCACTAGGCATTCCTTGACACATGAGCTCGAGCTCACTATTAGCGATCGCTAGTATTGTCGTAGTTCTCGATTTTTTGTATGACCGATTGATACATAAAGTGTTAGCAGGTGTGTACGCCATAGAAATTGAAGTTGGATTGCGAAAATATACTCCACAAACAGTTTCTAGTTATTATAATAAGTACGCAAATAATGTATGGAAAGCACGGAAACGCCTTACCTATTCGCAACGATATGGTGGTGGAGGTTGAGAGCATTTGAAGGTCAAACTGAAGGAAAACGATTGGTTCATCAGATTCAGCTTAGTGAGTTAAGGATAGAAGGCCTATGGCCTGTTTTAGTCGTATCCTAGTAAACTTATGAGTGTCTAGTCTTCTCATGAATGAATTAGCTGAAGGCGCGGACACCATTTCTTCGGGTGACTCCTTGTGAAAACCTGTATGTCACGAGAATTTTGTTCGTTCTTGGCTTTTGTACTTGCCTGGTACGTCCACTGAGTTGTCCTGACCTGTTAGAAAAAAAGAGAGGATATACCACGTCCAAAAAACAGACAGATAGCACAGAGTAAAGAAGTCTAGCTTCTTTATTCTTCAGTAATAAGGGTAGTAGGTTGGTGAACCTGTGTTAATTCTGACAGATTGCCTCCCAGTGAGGGTCCAGCTTCTGCTTGAAAATATTCACTGATGGGGCTGATACCACTTGTTCACATGAGGTGTTTCAGTCATTGACCACTGGATGAGAAAAACGGAACCTCACTTTTAGTTTAATAGATCGTGGTTTGTAAACCTTCTTGTTATGACCTCAGAGATTATTAGTGCTGAAGGGAGTGAAAAGATAAAACACATTAACACGCAAATCATAATTAAGGATATGAAATGCCAGTATAATGTCACCTCGCGTCCTACGATACAACAAGAGGAAACGTTTTAGGCGTTCTAAACGCTCATCGTAAGGAAGTTTAGAAAGACCCTTCACTAATTTTGTTCCCACACGCTGAACACGCTCAAGTGAGTTAGCATCCTTAATCAGATATGAGCTAGCTGTTTGGATACAGTACTGAGAGTGTGACCTTTTGTAAGTGGGATAATAATAATAATGTCGACGGCCTCTGCTGGAATGCTGTCTAGTCCTGCTGCTTTGCCACTCTTGATTTGTCTGGTAGCCATGCTGATCTCTTCAATTGTTGGTGCGCCAACAAAGAGGTATCTCAGTATCATACTGGCCTAGATGTAGCTTAAAAAGATATACAAACAACTGTGGAAACAGCAGCGAAATTTATTAGTGATTTGAACCAAAGGGTCAAGAAAAATCAGTGGATTTCTACTAAGTCTATTGCACTGATAGATTCTCGTTAACTCATCCCATCAGGCTCTAAACATAATGAAAAGCGTAAACAAATCAGTTCTAGGTTAACCAAAAGTCTAAGGAATGACAGTGAGCAGTGGTAGGCAACGAAAGCAAAAGAGAAGGAAAAGGCAGCGGCTGTAGGTACCATCAGATAGCTATTCAAACTAATAAAAGGAACTGGAATTAAGAAACCAAATGTAAGTGAGACGATCTCGGAAAAAGACGACATTTCTATCTGCTCCCAGCCTACTATGTTTGAAGAAATTACGAGTCTACCTAATCTAAGAACGGAACGAAGACTCTGTGACACAAAGACATCTAAGTTAGCTATTGCGACGCGTCCCAGCCCGGCTAACTAGGGAGAGAAGTTCAAGTCCAGAAGAGAAAAATATATTCCTTAAACGGCCAGAAACACTAACAACCACGACAAGTCTACTCGGAAATACACTAATATATTGATCCATACACCCATTTTTGATTAATAATTAAAATAAAATCACATGTATGGACAATACTTAGTTATAACAGATCATATGCTGAGTATAGTTCATGTTAACTTAATAATATCATATGTTTTACAGAATAAAATGTCATACGGGAAAAAAATACTATACTGAGTTATCATCACATTGAATTAGAACGGAATTAATGTTAAAAAAATCATAATGGGTATATCAATCTAATTTTAGCACACCTGCGTTGATCGTGTGACATCTTTTAAATTCAACATTTTTCGGAGAATTTTCGCAGATGAACGTCGGTGTTCCTAAAAACGCCCTCTTCCTTAAGAACGAAGGACCCTCAATCCAGTTTTTTAAATCTAATTTCTTTCTTATACCTCGTGATGTCCAGTCAGCAAGATTTTTATTGGATTCGACGTGACCCTACTGGTCTACAGATGTTAAATGATGAATTACGACCAGACGATTAGCCACAAAGGTGGAATACCTGCTCTCGGTATTTTTTACATAATACAGAACTATCATAGAATCCGTCCGGAAGTGAGTCTTGCCAAAAATGTGAGGAAGATTTCTATTTAAAACTTCACCCATTCTAGCACTCAATACTGATGCTGTTAGTTCCAGTCTGGGCAGTTACCTGTTTTATAGGTGCCACTCTAGACTTACTATAGAGTAAAACGCTGTTTGATGCATCGTGCTTAGAGATGTTCTACGAGTAGGCTACCGCACCGCAACCAGATTCGGGGGCGTCACGAAATAGATGAAGCTCAACCGTCGTAATGTTCTTTCTGTTTTCATTTACAATGCTTCGATGAACGCTGATCGTTCCGAAACTCCACACGAACGTGACCCAATCGTTCCACGAGGACACAACATTGTCACTTAGAGGCTGGTCCCAACCGATACGCGACTTCTGTCAGTCAGTTAGTCAACTGCAACACACGATCAGGCACGTGTATGCATCGGTCCAAGTTGCCACACCTCATTAGCACAAGATGAACACCAGATTCATAGAAGTAGTTAATTCAGTGGTGGTAATATATAGAAGAAAGAGTGTGTATAAGGAGATAGTACAGGAAGATAGAATTAGTTCGTAGAAAGAAAGATTTGAAGTGATTTTAATCTCACAGCTTAAGGGAAGACAGAGAGTATATACACCAACGCCATTGTGATCGATTCTGAGCCATGTCACCAAGAGTCTCCAACCATTGGTTACGATAGTCACGCGGACCCCAACCAGGTAGTCTGCATCTACCAACATGGCTCAGACCAGAAGTTAGTGACTTCAAGCACTGATGCCACGTTTTGGTTTGGCCGCCCCTAACTTTCTTCCAATTATCCCCTGCACTAGTCAGCATTGCGCGTCGTGGTAATCGGTGTTCAGGCATACGCAGCACGTGGCCCAACCATCTCAGTCGATGAAGGTTCATAACCTCATCAACTGATTTACCATCATTCCCTAATACCCTGCATCTAACCTCACTATTACTTACCCGACATCTATCATCAAATACTAGTAACTTACGAGTATCTTCTCTTAAAGGCCAAGTTTCGCAGCCGTATAGTAGAACGGAACGAACTGCCGCGCAGTATACTCGTCCCTTAATTGATAGACGGATATCTCGCCTTCGCCATAGATGACGTAAGTTGGCAAAGGCCAAGCGAGCTTTTCGAATCCGTGCTGAGAGTTCGTCAGACACCAACCCACTAGGGCTGATCAGACTTCCAAGATAAGTGAAGTTGTCAACGCGTTCGACTACTTCACCCCCTATCCTTAGTTCAGGTGTTGACGCAGACCAGTCCTGAAGCAACAACTTGCATTTAGAGGGAGAAAAGCGCATCCCAAACAATCGGGCATTGTTGCTCAGTGCTACCAAAAGACTCTGCATTTCATCAGCGTCTTCACCAAACAGGACTATGTCATCTGCGTATTCCAAGTCAATAAGTGGACCTCCTTGTAGGAGATCTATGACGAAGTTAAACAAAAATGGAGAAAGTGGACAGCCTTGACGGACACCACTTGAGGTTGCGAAAGCAGATGACAGTTCGCCATAGGCTCTGACCCGACTAGTAGTGTTCGAGTAAAGAGCCTTCACAAGGTTTATGTACTTCTGAGGTACGCCTTTCAATGACAGACATTGCCACAGAACCTTTCAGTCTACAGAGTCAAATGCTGCTTTTAAGTCAAAGAAGACCACCATTGTCGGACGCCGATAAGTATGCCTGTGTTCTAGAACCTGACGAATGGTGAATACGTAGTCTATGCATCCACGACTAGGTCTGGAGCCAGCTTGATTCTCCATGTTTGCAGTTCACGACTCTTAGTTAGGCGTCCGATAATTATCTAGGCTAGTATTTTAGATACTATATTAGTTAAACTAATCCCTCTGTGGTTGTCACAGGATGATTTTGACCCTTTCTTAAATATTGGAACGATAATTGATTGTGACCAGTCAGAGGGGATTACGTCCAACTCCCAGATTTTAGCTGAAATATTAGTCAACCTAGTCGCTAAAATTGGACCACCATCCTTAGAGACCTCTAGAGCCAATCCATCTGGACTAGCTGGCCTTCCTCTTTTTAGATTGACTATAGCCTTTTGAACTTCAATGTTCCATTCACACTGTCTGGGAATGGTGAGTAGTTTTAGAGTAGCTGAAGGCCAGCTGAACTGCTCCTTAAAGTGTTCCGTCCATCCCTCTAAACGTCTGGACTGGGAGCAGATAAGAACGTCGTCATT
This sequence comes from Schistosoma spindalis, assembly GCA_946903255.1. NCBI lineage: Eukaryota > Metazoa > Platyhelminthes > Trematoda > Strigeidida > Schistosomatidae > Schistosoma > Schistosoma spindalis. The sequence goes on along the minus strand of OX336416.1, from coordinate 42,155,492 downwards.
TTCCGGGATAGTCTCACACCTGACTTTTTTGTTCTAGTCTCTTTTACGAGTCTGAAGAGTTTTCTGGAGTTACTTATGGCCGCCGCCTTTTCCATCTCCTTTGCTTTCGTTGCCCACCACTGCTCATGGTCGTTCCTTAGACTTTTGCTTACCTAGATCTGATCTCTTTACGCTCTTCATCGTGTTCAGAACCTGATGGGATGAGTTTGCGAGAATCCACCAGTGCAATAGACCTTGAAGAAATCCACTGGTTCTTTGTAACCCTGTGGTTTAAATCACTAATATGTGTCACTGCTGTTTCCACAGCTGTTTGTATATCTTCCCAAGCAACATCTGGGCCAGCCTCGTTTTCAGAACTACCTAAGTGTGACCTCAGTTGTTCCTGGAACCCACGTTTGGTTTTCTCATTATTCGGTTCAATTCTAATGAGTCTTTTTTGTGTGGCTTTTTTGCGTCCAGTGAGGCGCAAACAGATGCGTGCTCGCATTAGGGCATGGTCGGAGTCAAGGCAGGTACTTCGGAATGAGCGACAATCTTCTATTGACTCTATCGAACGATGACTGATGGCGATATGGTCTATTTGAGTCCATCGTTTGGTTTGTTTCAGGGGGTCGCCATGTTAGACGATGTCTCTCCTTATGCTTAAAATTTGTGTTTGCTAAAATTAAACGGCTGTCTGAGAACAGTTGCAGCAGACGATCACCATTATCTGTTTGCTGTGCCGGGATATAAAATATCCACCTAAATGTCTTTCTGTTTCATTTAAGCTACCTACCTGGGCATTAAAGTCACCTCCTACGAGTACTATGTCTGAACGTTTAGCTTTCTGAAGAAGTTCAGACAGCTTTCTGTAAAATTCATCTTTCACTTCATCCGAACTGCAGTCAGTGGGAGCGTAGGCAGAAACGACGAAAAGGCAACGACGTGTGTCCCTATCCTTCGGGGTTCTTACGGAGCCGTTTAGCCGAACAGCGCATAGACGACTATTAACGGGGATCCACTCTAATAGCGTTTGTTCCGCCCTCATTCTTAGTGCTATGCCTACACCTAACAGTCCACGAGAATTAGCCGTCGGTTCGCCAGATACACGGAGGGTGTATCTCGTCGTCTCTTCGTTTTGCCGAGGTGAGGTCAAATGAATGACCACACTAGGATCCTGTATGCGTGTTTCGGAGACACAGCATACATCAATCGTACGAGATTCTAGGGTTTTAGCCGGGGAAACCTGCTGATCGATTTGACATAGTGTGCGTACGTTGAAGGCTCCGATGTGTAGTTTGGAGCGAGGTTTCAGTAGACCTGGGACAGTGTTTTGAGCACTAGAATCGTTGGCTATGGCGACACTTGAGAAGGAAGCTAAAAGAGGAAGTTTAGTGTATAAAGTCGATGTAGGAGGAATAATAGGAATTGAAGAGGGAGGTTGACTATGAATACAGTGGTCTTGAGTGCTGTTAGAGGTATGAGGGCGGTTATCACTTCCCGGTTGCCCACACCGTGGAAGGGTTCTTCTGGAGGTACCTGAAAAGGAAATTGGATTAGAGTTGGTCATAGTGACCTGAGAGCGTGACCGCAGTGCCCAAGGGACAGCTGCTTGAGGTCGGTCACACACGACGTTTTTATGAGTGATTTTTGTGTTAGCTCCGTACTTGTTGAGTCCTTACCGCCGGAGACGGATATCCGTGGGATAAGGCGAGGTGTGCATTTTTAGGGTCTACCTTTTCTAACCCCACCCCTCCTTGTGGGAAGGCAGCATCGCTGTTATGCTGGTTGTCTGAAGGAAACACCTTACTGCTGTCACACCTCTGTACAGTCAGCAGTACGACTTCGCCTTCGGACCTTGGTTTTGTTGCTTTTAGTCTTACCGCTCTTCAACCGACCCGTCTGGCATGGTAGGACATTGAGGAACGGTTGTTTCAGCCAGTATAGCTTAGTTGTTTCATCACAATAGGCGAGCCCGACCACCACGTCAAGGTAGCAATAACGGTCAGGAAAATGCAACTTACAAAGATTCTGTAAGAGTTGTTTAGCAGGAAGTTATATTGGAGCTAATATGCCCGGTGGATCGAAGAGAGATGAAATGGTGGATAGTGTTCTTCTCCTAGTCGGAGGTTTTTCCTCTGGATTCAAACGAAACTTAAAGACATCGAGTGTGGTGTCCCACTCAATCCTGAGGGCTTGGTGTGTCGGCCCTTGATTCAGAGGCACATCAACTACCGCTTCCATACTATCGGATCGCGGGAAAAACTTTCCTTACCATTTCTGAGTTAGTTACCCATTTTTTCAACTTGAAACATCCTCAAGCCATCAATTCATTTAGTGGTACCACAAACCTTTTCGCATCTTCATTATTGAGGAAGGATACTGGGCAATCATCCACATAAAAGTTGTTCACTACCGATTCCCCTACGCTGCTATCATAGTCACTAGAGTATTTTTGAGCCGCCTTCATCAATGCGAAGTTTGCACAGAAGGGTGAGGATATTGCCCCGAAGGGGTGCGGTGTCATCAGATACTCTATCGGTTCCTTCTCAATATCACCCTTCGGCCACCAAAGGAAACGTAACGCTCCACAATCGGGCTTCGGGACCTTTACTTGCGTGAACATTTCTTCCAAATCCGCAGAAGCAGCAACCGGTTCCCTTCGGAAACGTAACAGAATACCAACTAAAAACTCTGTAGTATCTGGACCTTGGTAGAGATCATTCAAAGACTTACCAGCAACCTTAGCAGCACAATCCAATACCACTCTCACTTTGCTTGGTTTCTTGGGGTTAATCACAGCATGATGGAGCAAGTACCGTTTCGGATGATAACCCGGATCGTGTTGTAAATCTGCAACCACAACCGCATACCCTTTGTCAATCGTCGCTCTTATATCTCACTCAAACCTCAATCAGTGGACAGAATTCCTACCGTTAGTTATGTTGGGAATACGAACATCTATCAAAACTGACGCACAGTGTTCAGTAGCGGAACTGGTTTTCCAGTCAAAAACTCAATTTAGAAAATTACGTAGATCAACTACGGGACCATATGTTCAAACTTAAGCCAATTAATACTCGTGAACAATCGCGAGTCATATATGTACCTAAAGATCTAAGCAATTGCACGCACGTCTGGATAAGATGTGACAAAATAAAAGCACTGCTTAGCCCTCCATTTGAAGGTCCGTTCAAAGTCGTCTCAAGAAGATCTAAATATTTCATGATGGAAAGACATGGAAACATGGACACCGTAAGTATTTATAGGCAAAAAACAGCTTATCTCGATCATGAACCACCATACGTGTTGTTAGACCGCTGACCTGACAAAACAATTACGGAATCGACATGTAAAAACGATAAGTCTTTACAGGTGACTAGAACGGCTAGATGGGCGCATCCGATTAGTCAGTCAGGAATATTGAGTTTTGGCTGCAGAATAAAATCTAACCACGTATCTAATAAAGTCCTGTGTTTATTTAAAAATATTTTTTTCCTTATACCGTCTCTCCTATTTGATTTAATTAAAAAAATATTCCAAAAAATGTAGTTTGCGGTATTATACCACCCACAACTCCCCAGATCTTTTACTTTTGATATATCGGTGTTATGTTAAATTTTTTAAAATACTGGATACATAAGCTAGGTATTCCTAAACAATTGCTGAGTGACATTAGTCGAAAACATAAAGAGGGGTAAGCCACATCAGAGAAAGACGAATCTTCAACTAAGGTGAGCGGTGTGAACAAGTCGTGCCTTCCGAATTAAAAATTTTCTTAGATTTTACCACTAATAGTAGACAATTAAAAAAGTTGGAGGGAAACATCCAGCAAATTCTCTGTGAGCATGTATTATGAGCCCATACAAGTAACTCTGGCAGTAACGGCGAATTCAAAAAGCAACCCAGGCAAGTTTTATTATTCCTTTTTCTGGTTAATTGACTATGTTTGTAGTACTTCTTGTAGGAAGCAATTTCCTACAGGTGTAACTTTAGCTATTCTCTAGAGTGTCGAGCACAGTCTTTGTTTAGTCAAAGTCAGAACAAGTAAGCTGTTTGTCTTGATAAACTTTATCTGTTTATAAAACATGAATTAACACCGTTAGTATACAAAATAAACAGTACAGTCTATTAACATAGGGCAAAACAGAGACATAAATAACACACCGAACAGTAACTAGAGAATAGGAAAAATGAGTCGACAAGGCAAATATTGTTTTATAGTGAACATAAATTGTGATTGGTGAATAAACTAGACATAGTCATACGAGGTCAAAGAAAGTTAATGTGGCAGGGGGCGTTTCACTTTATCATTGATGAGTCCGTTTATCGATCATACTTTGGGCTGTGGAAGCAGAACTAAGATGTTTTAGACACATAGGTCAATGGAACGGAAGTCGATTCTACAAGGAAGCTAATGTAATAGCTTAGGTTGATTGGCTAAGAGTTGACCTCAAGCAACTAAGTATATGTTAAAACAATATAGTTCAAGTACTCATTCACTTCCTTATTTTGTATAGGCGTTATATTTCCTATCATCTCATACTGAATGTTGAGAGGCTTTGTTTGTCTGAACAGATAATCTCACTCCTCACTGTGACTGCGCGAAGATTGAAATAAAGACCTATTCACTATTTGTCTGGTTTCTTCTGCCAGTAGCACGAGGTTCGCCTAAAGGCATGAAAGATATTCCTATAGATGTCCATCCACCAACGACAGAATTCAGAATGGCCATCACACAAATCAAGAGCAGGAAAGCAGCAGGACCCGACAATATACCAGCTGAAGCACTGAAGTCAGACATCGAAGTGACAACAAACATGCTTTATCTTCTATTAACGAAGATTTGGGAGGAGGAACAAATGCCGATGGACTGGAAAGAAGGACACTTCACCAAGATAGTAGCGAATGGAGATCTGAGCAAATGTCAGAACTATAGATGAATCACACTACAGTAAGTATCAGGAAAATTTTTCAACAGAGTGTTGCTGAACCGGATGAAAGATGCAGTAGAGGCACAACTTCGAGATCAACAAGCTGGATTCCGTAAGGATCGGTCGTGCACAAACCAAATTGCAACACTACGGATCATCGTCGAACAACCAATTGAGCGGAACTCGTCACTGTACACCAAATTCATGGATCATGAAAAGGCATTTGATTGTGTGGATAGGAGAACGTTATGGAAACTTCTTCGACACTACGGAGTTTCTGAGAAGATTGTCAACATTATCCGGAACTCATACGACGGTCTGAAGTGCAAAGTAGTGTATGGAGGACAGCTGACAGAAGCGTTCTAAGTAAGGACCGGAGTCAGACAAGGCTGTTTGCTCTCTCCCTTCCTGTTTCTTCTGGTGGTCGACTGGATTGTGAAGACCTCGACATCTGAGGGGAAACATGACACACAATGAACAGCTTAGAACCAATTAGAAGATTTGGACTTCACAGATGACCTAGCCCTCCTATCGCATACACACGAACAAATGCAGATAAAGACGGCCAGTGTAGCAGTAATCTCTGCATCAGTAGGCTACAACATACACAAATGGAAAACCAAAGTCCTCCAATACAACACTGAGAACAGCAATCCAGTCACTCTTGATGGTGAAACTCTGGAAGACGTGGAATCCTTCACATACCTGGGAAGCATCGTCGATAAACAAGGAGGTTCAGATGCAGACGTAAAGGCGAGGATCGGCAAAGCAAGGGACGCATTCCTCCAGTTAAGGAACATATGGAATTCAAAACAATTTTCAACCACTAACAAAGTCCGAAAAGAGGAAGGCCAAAGAACACATTACGTCGTGAAAAAGAATTAGATATGAAAGGGATCAATTACAACTGAAAACTATTGCCCAGGTTGGAGTTAGATGGAGAATAATGGTGATCGACCCATGCTCCTTCACGAGGAGTAATAAGATTAAGTATTACAGGATAGATGTTAACCGAAGTAGATGTAAAGTTGAGGAATGCATTAGTCCTAGATAAGGCGATTGGTAAACGGTAAACAGTATACATGATAAGAAACAAGATGAAAATGAATAAGAATATCTGAGGAAATACAGCTTACGAGCTACTTGTAGAGGCATCGGGCCCTAACACGAGACAATGTGTAAAATAGACATTCAACATTTAACGCTGGGAAATACCCAACAATGGAGAAGGCGGGGATAATAAATTGAAGTTGACCGTATGGCATGGCTCGGTCATGCAGGTGTGGTCCCTGCTAAATGTTACTTTATATCTTTTATTCATATTAAATATATTGTTCCATCTCTAGTCTAGGATTGTTCTCTACCATGTATTGGTAATTGTTACGATGCAGTGAGTTGGTGTAGGTGAAGATGTGACTTCCACGTAAGATCTTATAGATTAGGCAGTTACATCATAACAAATCTACAATTTTAGGATTAGGTCTATCATTAGAGCAGTGCTAAAATCATAGTAGACCATAATTCTACATGCTCAATACCATGTTGTTGGAGCACGGTTTTTGTTGCACTGTCCTTACATCAGGTGTTTATTCTCCAGGGTTTTCAGTAGTTTATTCCTATTGCTTCCTTTAGTTGTACGTTTTGTTAGTCATTTTGATTTCATTTGAGTTGTTAATATTTGTATTTTGTTACAGTTTCTATTTTTCTTGCGCATTCACAAAGTTTCCGTGCTTCTTCTTGAACCGCATTTATGTTGTTTTACTTGATACTTTTTTTGACGACAGCCACATTGGTTTGTTCCTCCTTTTGTTTGTGTTGCTTGTGTTGACTGGAATTGAACATTTTTGATCGTGATTTGAAGCACTCTTCCAGAATTGGAAACAACAAAATATTATCTTTTGAACGAATCTGTGCATGGTCTATCCAGAAAGGGTAGAGTAGAATTTATTTGTTGCGATTGGTAATTTTCTCTCATCCTTTATCAACTTCCTTATATATGGTAATTAAAATTTGATTATTTGAACAATTATTATTTGAGTAGCTAGGTGGTCATATTTATTTAGGTAACAATGTACATTTAAATTTATGGTGAACTTTAGAACCGCCTTTTTACCCAATTACTTTGTTTTGGTTTCAACCGGGCAAGGGCGCTTATCTAACCCACCTAAACAGCTATTCTTCAGTCCAAACCTTATTTTGGATCTTACACACATAGGGGGTTTTCGAAGTCACAAGTTGTGAACTCACTTTTGGAGGCTGTACATTTAGATTCGGTCACATCTATCGTAGCCCAATCAACTTAGCTATAGAGCAAAAAATAAGAAATGCCTGACATCAAGAAACGATAATGCATCTGATATTACTTTGACATAGATGATCGCCGCATGATCTGAAGACGGAATAGTGTTTTAGTACAGCACTTATCCGTACCCATACGTCTTGCTTCGAACCAAAAATCTCTTCTGTTAGACCTAGTAATCACTCACGCGACCAAGGATATCATTTATTTAAGTATTCTTCCACCGTTAGCAAATAGCCGTCATGCTGTTTTGTCATTCATGTTCAGAGCTTGTGACATAATATGCGATTAGCTTAAACTTCGCCAAAATTTATGAAGAGAAAACTATCGCCCATTGAGGAGTGTGTTGCAGCAGCGGACTGGTCAGTAAATATTAGCTCATCGATTGAAGATGTATGGTGTATTTTAAAGGGGCGCTCTTAGTTTACTTACTTCCATCGTTTTCGCAATGCTTAGTGCTACGTAGACCACCACTGTGAGTAAACAGGTCAAGAAATTTTGTTAAGAGCAGGAAAAAACACAAATCTACTCGTTTCAAGACAAGAATGAGCTGCAGCGAAAGATGGAAATATCTCGGCTGATGTAGTTTTCATAGATCAATGGAAAGCCTTTGAAAAGATCTCTCATCTTAGTCGTAAATTTAAACTAGGAAGTTATCGGATTAGAAACTGTATAAGTGTTTTCTTCAATGATAGGAGATAATGCGAACTGGTAAATGGGCTTTATTGATGCTAAAACTTGAAAAAGTGTAGTTCCCTAAGATACAGTCCTCTGTCCTCTTCTTTTGACTGTACGCAAACGACCTACTAGCCGTAGCAAAGGCGTCTGTTGTATATTTTGCAGACGACGTAAAGATTTAAAGAACCATACACAGTATACCAGATATAATATATAACAAGGTGACCTAAATTTACTGGTTGAGTGGATAGTTAATTAGTCACTATAAGTTAATTCTAACAAGAATGTGGCAGTGCAAATAAATGACCTATAAAATTTACATCACTATACAACATATGGAGTTGCTTATCCCATGAAGATCTGGTAGTTCATAACTGAGAGTAAGTGCAAAGCTACCGCTACCAAATACATCAGGGTCTTATGTGCTATCAGTAAGTCGTTTGATTAATTGAACCCAACTTTTGGGAGAACGCATCTGGAATATGGAGTTCAAGAAGTAAGTCTTCGTATCAGTTACGAGACGGATATTGTAATAGGAGTTCAAAGGTGAGGGAACAAAGTGGCAAAAGGTCTCTCTGAACTATCTTATGAAGACATTGTGAGATACCTAAACATACTTCCGTTATAATGCCGTAGGTTACAAGGCGACTAAATACTTGCCCATCGAGCACTGAACGTTATTTTTGGTAGTTACACATTTTATCGTTTCCTTATATCCAGCACCGATCACCTGAGATAATGTCCCAAGAAATTTCGAAAACAGAGATCCAAGTGTTTGCGCATGGACTCCCCTGTCTTTCACTTATTAATGAAAGTGTTGTGACTATCTACCAGAGCGCGTATTATTTTCAACCACCATCGCTACATTCAAGAGATGTTGGATATGCACAGTAAGGTTTATATAGGTCGATTGGCCCCTTATCCTTACTACTGAAGAGGGAAGCCTGGTTCAACATACAATCACAAAAATTCGTTAAGCGCTTCTGATTTAAAAAAACATTAAAGAGATTTCGGCCAAAAATGGTTCCTGTTGGTGTAATACGACGATTCTTATCCCGTGCACTACAATTGTACAATAGTGTCCAGTCATGTTTAACTTTGTAACTAAATCTCAATCAACCTTGTGAAGGTCATGTTAGTAGTGGTGCAAAAACCGGGTGTTCAAGGTATGTTGGTATTGCTGGATTGTTTAGTCTTAGTCACTTTTATCACAATAATAACTATAAAATATTGAGTAAATACACATCCTTCGTTTGGTCTCGATATGAGCGTTCATTCGTAAGCAGTCTTAGCTTCACTTTGATTATATCGTGACTTCACATAGGTATAATGTCATTTACTTTTAGACCTTGTTCTCAGGGAAGAAACTACTACTGCAACATTGTATTTACTGAATTTGTTTGCTATTCTGTCCCACAGTACTGTTCGTTATTTTCGACGGCTTTTCTGAAAATTCTAATCACAAGTGAGTAATTTTAGTGCCCTGTTTACTTATTGTGGATCTTTGAGCGCTAAAAAAATTACATATACACTGAATCACGCTTCAGGTTTCAACGGGCATCAGAGTTCTTGTTTAACGTAACTTTACTCTCAAAGTTTTTACTGTTCATGACAATAAAATTTTAACGTTTGTCCCCATCTATGAAATTTTCCTGTAAAGCTAAAAAAATTCTGAATAAGCATTACAAACACCGTTCAAGTCCTCAGGTTCTTGGTTCGATTTCTTCGTCTTATTATCGGTATCAGGTTTTCTACGAGTCGTTTTATTGTATTTAATTTAGTTTTTCTCAAACAATTCGTTGAATAATGCAAAGATTGCTGTCCTTAGCTCTTGACCCCGTTGATTTAAAAGGATAGAGAATTTTCTCTGAACACTGCGTGTGCCATTTACACTGCAATTTGTCTACAACAGAACAAAGGTTCTTTTATGTCATTCATGCTTCAATGTTTTGTCTGTGACTATCCTCTTTTCACAAGCGGTTGCAATCTGTAAGCCTCTTCAGCGTGGCAGTACAATTACTGTCAGATAGGAAATATTTTTGACATGAAGTAGGACGAAAAATTGTTTATGAGCTTTTTTTCTAAACGTAAGTGATGTACAAAACCTGAGACATACAATGTTAAATGGCATATAGTCACGTTTATTCTTGTTTTTGACATTTTTTATGTGACCGTATTGTTTTACAAGCACAAAGGTAATTTCACTGAAAAGTTGTGCACACTACTACTCCATTATTTATCTTGAAAAAAATTATCCTTTTGCTCAAGGATTGTGATAACTTAGAACGATGTAGATGTATAAGGTTTTTTGTCTTTGATCAACTGTCTATCAATTAAGGGGCGAGTATAAGCGGTTGTTAAAGGTAGAGGATACTCGTAAGGTACTATTATTTGATCACAGACGTCTTCGAAATATTTCTCGCATCTACTGGGATCACCGGGTAAGTAATAGTGAGGTTAGATGCAGGATATTAGGGAGCGATGGTTAGTCAGATGACAAGGTTGTGAATCTTCATCGACTAAGATTGTTGGGCCACGTGTTACATATGCCTGAACACCGATTACCACGACGCGCAATGCTGACTAGTATTGAAGACCGATGGAAGAAAGTTGGGGGCCGCCAAAGGAAAACGTGTCATCAGTCATTGAAGTCACTAACTTCTGTTCTGAGCTATGTTGGTAGGTGCGGACTACGTGGTTGTGGTCCATATGACTATCATATTGAATGGTTGGAGACTGTGGATGACATGGCTGAGTATCGATTACAATGGCGAGGTTGTATACGTTCCTTTTCTTCCCTTTAACCGTGAGATTAAAATTGCTTCAGTTGCATATCTTACTTCTTATGAACGTAAATGATTGAGTTTATTTGCTAACAATATTAATTGCTTTTATTACTGACATTTTAAGAAGTAGGAAAGTATTTTGGTAGCATGTAACTAGAATATTATATCGTTTCAGTCAGTCAGTCAGTCAGCTGCAACGTAGGACCAGGCACGTATATGCATCGGTCCAAGTTGCCATACCGCATTAGCACAACAAGATGAACACCGGATTCATAGGAGTAGTTAATTCAGTGGTGGTAATATATAGAAGAAAGATTGTGTATATGGAGATAGTACAGGAAGAAAGAATTAGTTCCTAGACAGATATGAAGCGATTTTAATCTCTTAATTTAAGGAAGACAGAGAGTGTATACACCGACGCCATTGTGATCGATTCTGAGCCATGTCACCAAGAGTCTCCAACCATTGGTTACGATAGTCACGCGGACCCCAACCAGGCAGTCTGAATCTCCCAACATGACTCAGACCAGAAGTTAGTGACTTCAAGCATTGATGCCACGTTTTGGTTTGGCCGCCCCTAACTTTCTTCCAATTATCCCCTGCACTAGTCAGCATTGCGCGTCGTGGTAATCGGTGTTCAGGCATACGCAACACGTGGCCCAACCATCTCAGTCGATGAAGATTCATAACCTCATCAACTGATTTACCATCATTCCCTAATACCCTGCGTCTAACCTCACTATTACTTACCCGGTGATCCCAGCAGATACCCGCAATATTTCTAAGGCACCTGTGGTCAAATACTAGTAACTTACGAATATCTTCCACTCTTAAAGGCCATGTTTCGCAGCCGTATAGAAGGACGGAACGAACTGCCGCGCAGTATACTCGTCCCTTAATTGATAGACGAATATCTCGCCTTCGCCATAGATGATGTAAGTTGGCAAAGGCCAAGCGAGCTTTTCGAATCCGTGCTGAGATTTCGTCAGACACCAACCCATTAGGGCTGATCAGACTTCCAAGATAAGTGAAGTTGTCAACGCGTTCGACTACTTCACCCCCTATCCTTAGTTCAGGTGTTGATGCAGACCAGTCCTGAAGCAACAACTTGCATTTAGAGGGAGAAAAGCGCATCCCAAACAATCGGGCATTGTTGCTCAGTGCTAACAAAAGACTCTGCATTTCGTCAGCGTCTTCACCAAACAGGACTATGTCATCTGCGTATTCCAAGTCAATAAGTGGACCTCCTGGTAGGAGATCAATACCCGAGAAGTCAGTCGATGAGAGCGTTATTTCCATCAGGATGTCTATGATAAAGTTAAACAAAAAAGGAGAAAGTGGACAGCCTTGACGGACGCCACTTGAGGTTGCAAAAGCAGATGACAGTTCGCCATAGGCTCTGACCCGACTAGTAGTGTTCGAGTAAAGAGCCTTCACAAGGTTTATGTACTTCTGAGGTACGCCTTTCAATGACAGACACTGCCACAGAACCTCTCGGTCAACAGAGTCAAACGCTGCTTTTAAGTCAAGGAATACCACCATTGTCGGACGCCGATAAGTATGCCTGTGTTCTAGAACCTGACGAATGGTGAATATGTGGTCGATGCAGCCACGACCAGGTCTGAAGCCAGCCTGATTTTCACGTGTTTGCAGCTCACGAGTTTTAGTTAGGCGTCCGAAAATTATCGAAGCTAGTATTTTAGATACTATATTAGTCAAACTAATCCCTCTGTGGTTGTCACAGGATGATTTTGACCCTTTCTTAAATATTGGGACGATAAGTGATTGTGACCAGTTAGATGGAATAACGTCTAACTCCCAGATTTTAGCTAAAATATTAGTCAACCTAATCGCTAAGACTAGACCACCATCCTTAAAGACCTCTGGGGCCAATCCATCTGGACCAGCTGCCCGTCCTCGTTTCAGATTAGCTATAGCCTTTTGAACTTCAGCTAGAGTTGGGGGACCTACTTCAATGTTCCATTCACACTGTCTGGGAATAGAGGGTAGTTGTAGAGTAGCTGAAGGCCAGCTAAACTGCTCCTTAAAGTGTTCCGCCCATCGTTCTAAGCGTCTGGACTGGGAGCAGATGAGAGTGTCGTATTTTTCCGAAATGGTCTGACTTACACTTGATTTATTAATTCCAGTTTCTTTTATTAGTCTGTAGAGTTGTCTTGTATTCCCTATAGCCGCCGCCTTTTCCATCTCTTTTGCTTTCGTTGCCCACCACTGCTCACGATCATTCTTTAGACTTTTGCTTAATCTAGATCTGATTTCTTTACGCTCTTCATCGTATTCAGAACCTGATGGGATGAGTTTGCGAGAATCTATCAGTGCAATAGACCTTGACGAAATCCATTGGTTCTTTGTAACCCTGTGGTTTGAATCGCTAGTAGATGTCACTGCTGTTTCCACAGCTGCTTGTATAACTTTCCAAGCAACATCTGGGTCAGTCTCGTTTTCAGAACTACCTAAGTGTGACCTCAGTTGTTCCTGGAACCTACTTTTGGCTTTCTCATTACTCAATTCGGTTCTAATGAGTCTTTTTTGTGTGGCTCTTTTGCGTCCAGTGAGGCGCAAGCAGATGCGTGCTCGTACTAGGGCATGATCAGAGTCCAAGCAGGTACCCCAGAATGAGGAAGGAAGGCTTAGCAAATGCTCTAAAGGATTCAGTTTCGTGTGTTAAGGAACCATGTGTAACTACGGGCGTTATCATCATGAATGTTGTAAATACTTTTTGATGACTGAAATTGTTCTGGTATTTACCACTGTAAAAGAGCATCCTACTATAAAAATTTCAATGCTTGTGTCTGGAATGTGTATAACCTTAACATATGTTGTTTGCAACTTGTGTCGTATACTAGTAGATGGCTTCTCAGTTACTATTGGGGATCAAGATTTAAAAAATTTAGAATGCATGTTTTTAAAATTCAAATCACTTTACTTTATCGGCAAATGATTTGTAAATATCTTAACGTTTGACACCTGTATTCTTTGTATCCGATTTTATTTTCCATTTTCTAATTCACTAATGTATTTGTCTTGATAGTTTTCCCTTGATGGACTGTTTTTAGTCGTACAACTCTGTACGACATTTTATTTCCTTTATTTCTGTGACAAACTGCACATACCGGGTACTGGTTTCAAATCGAGCATTTTTTTCTATCTGTAAATGTCGTCTTTCTAACCTATAGTTTGGTTTCTTGACTTTTGTAATGGTTGTTTTCGACAAATTTTTTTGATTGATTTTACAGGAATAAATTATAAATGATTAATATCGTACAAAGTAATCAGTCATAGCAAGAAAAAATGATAATGAAAGAAAATGTCGAAGATTTTCCCATGGATGAACTTTCTGTATCATCTACAAACCGTGATATTTCATCATCATTCCCCGATTTAGCCAATTCAGAATTGTTTATTCCACATCCTACTTACATTCTACCTACATGCTCTTCAGATGAATCGAATGATAATTTAATTTGCATGAATTTCGAATCAAATCATTACTTAAAAGAGGCCATGAATACTATGTATGAATTATTTCAGTCTCAAAAATTAACCGATGTCACATTATGTGTAAATTCAGAATCGATTCAATGTCATCGAATTGTTCTAGCTGGTGCTTCACCATATTTCCGAGCTATGTTCACTGGTGAAATGCGTGAAGCACTTTTACATGAAATTAAATTACATTATATATCGGCAACTGCTTTAAAAAAGCTAATCGATTTCGCATATACAGGTAGAATACAAATAAGTGAACGGAACGTATGTGAATTACTCATAGCTGCTTCTATGATCCAAATGTCTCATGTTGTTCAAGCTTGTTGTAGTTTTTTAAAGCAGCAATTACATCCTTCAAATGCTATTGGAATTCAAGAGTTCGCGCAGTCGAATAATTGTTCCGAATTATCGTTTGCTGCTCAAAAGTTTATTGATCAAAATTTTAGCGAAATAGTAAAGCATGACGAGTTTCTGGGACTTCATCCTAACCAACTTTTAACTTTAATTAAACGTGATGAATTAAATGTACGAACTGAAGCGGAAGTGTATAACGCTGTTATCAGATGGGTAAATCATAATAGAAATTCAAGATCCTCTACACTGCTTGATGCTTTGTCTGCCGTCAGATGTTATACACTTCCTCCTACATTTATACAAGGGCAAATAAAAAATTGTAGTCTTCTTGCAGGTTTCACTCCTGCAAAATCTCACTTACAAAATATTCTAGATGATCTTATTAAACACCGCCATATCTCCATAAATAAACGGACAGCTGGGTCAATGGAGGTATATTGGTTTTCATTACTACAATTCTGTTTAGCTTTTTCAACATATTTTTATGTGCAAATGTTTATTTGTAATCTGGCTTATTGATCAAGTTAAGATTTAAGTTCTTATCTTTGAGCCACGTGTTTTGTGTAAGGGCTACTAATAACTCACCAAAATCGAAGTAGGTGAAGTTTAGTTAAGGGATCCAACTCGGTAGTTTACTTCCAAGTTCGCTAAACACTAATTCACCTCTTCACTAAATACGTATATACATATATATTCTCATAATTAGAAATATAAATGAATACACTTTTTGATATTTATTCTTCGTATGTGGCTGATAAAACATAGTGGCCATTAAAGAAACGTTTTGAAGCGATAATTTAGTAGTTAAACGGACGCCTAACTAAGACTCGTGAACTGCAAACACGTGAAAATCAGGCTGGCTTCAGACCTAGTCGTGGCTGCATCGACCACATATTCACCATTCGTCAGGTTCTAGAACACAGGCATACTTATCGGCGTCCGACAATGGTGGTATTCCTTGACTTAAAAGCAGCGTTTGACTCTGTTGACCGAGAGGTTCTGTGGCAGTGTCTGTCATTGAAAGGCGTACCTCAGAAGTACATAAACCTTGTGAAGGCTCTTTACTCGAACACTACTAGTCGAGTCAGAGCTTATGGCGAACTGTCATCTGCTTTCACAACCTCAAGTGGAGTCCGCCAAGGCTGTCCACTTTCTCCATTTTTGTTTAACTTCATCATAGACATCCTGATGGAAATAACGCTCTCATCGACTGACTTCTCGGGTATTGATCTCCTACCAGGAGGTCCACTTATTGACTTAGAATACGCAGATGACATAGTCCTGTTTGGTGAAGACGCTGATGAAATGCAGAGTCTTTTGGTAGCACTGAGCAACAATGCCAGAATGTTTGGGATGCGCTTCTCTCCCTCTAAATGCAAGTTGTTGCTTCAGGACTGGTCTGCGTCAACACCTGAACTAAGGATAGGGGGTGAAGTAGTCGAACGCGTTGACAACTTCACTTATCTTGGAAGTCTGATCAGCCCTAATGGGTTGGTGTCTGACGAACTCTCAGCACGGATTCGAAAAGCTCGCTTGGTCTTTGCCAACTTACGTCATCTATGGCGAAGGCGAGATATCCGTCTATCAATTAAGGGACGAGTATACTGCGCGGCAGTTCGTTCCGTTCTACTATACGGCTGCGAAACTTGGCCTTTAAGAGAAGATACTCGTAAGTTACTAGTATTTGACCACAGGTGCCTTAGAAATATTGTGGGTATCTGCTGGGATCACCGGGTAAGTAATAGTGAGGTTAGACGCAGGGTATTAGGGAATGATGGTAAATCAGTTGATGAGGTTATGAACCTTCATCGACTGAGATGGTTGGGCCACGTGCTGCGTATGCCTGAACACCGATTACCACGACGCGCAATGCTGACTAGTGCAGGGGATAATTGGAAGAAAGTTAGGGGCGGCCAAACCAAAACGTGGCATCAGTGCTTGAAGTCACTAACTTCTGGTCTGAGCCATGTTGGTAGATGCAGACTACCTGGTTGGGGTCCGCGTGACTATCGTAACCAATGGTTGGAGACTCTTGGTGACATGGCTCAGAATCGATCACAATGGCGTTGGTGTATATACTCTCTGTCTTCCCTTAAGCTGTGAGATTAAAATCGCTTCATATCTTCCTTTCTACGAACTAATTCTTTCTTCCTGTACTATCTCCTTATAAACACTCTTTCTTCTATATATTACCACCACTGAATCCGGTGTTCCTCTTGTTGTGCTAATGCGGTATGGCAACTTGGACCGATGCATATACGTGCCTGGTCCTACGTTGCAGCTGACTGACTGACTGACTGACCTCCTGCTAGAAGCTATCTGTTATATCCGTGTTTGTGTTTGGGATAGATCTTTTCCTCTCTCATTTAAAGTTTTCATGGGTTTGATTGAGATCATGAATCAGTCAATATTAAACCACCACTGAAAGCCTCGAATCACTAGACGGCCGTTTTGTCCTAGTATGAGACTCCTCGGCAGTGAGTATACACGTCCCTACATGTGGGATTCGAATCTAAGACCTCTAGTTTGTGTGCGAATGCTCAAACTCTAGACCACTGAGCCGACATCCAACGGTGTTCATGTCTAACTTTAACCAATCCATGAAATTGCACGACCATCTTCCATTGCTTTTGGTGAGTAACTGCCTCACAATCGACACGGATTAGCTCCTCTAGTCACGGCTTCTCACTAGAACTCCGAGAATTACCTGTTGAAACTAGTCACAAGTGAACACATGATAATCATCAGTATAGAGTAATGGAGTTTGTCTCCATTCACCATATGCTGTTATGTACAGTTAATCAACTTTATTTATATCGTATTCATCTAGGTTAACTAAGAAATTGTAGCATTGAGCTTGTACTTACTACTTACTTATTAACGCCTGTTACTTCCCGTGGAAGAGAATAGGCATACCGCCAACATTCTTCATCCAACTCTGTTGTGGACAATCCTTTCCAGTTGCTATTCATTCTTTTGATGTTTGCTTCCATTTACGGACTTCGTGTGTTCTTCGGTCTTCCTCTTTTCCGCTTCCCTTCAGGATCCCAAGTTAGGGCTTGCCTCGTGATGCAGTTTGATGATTCCCGTAATTTATGTCCTAGCCACCTCCAACGTCTTTTCCTAATTTTTGTTCGTCTAGAAGTTGGTTTGTTCTCTCCAAAGTAGGTTGTTGCTGATGGTATCCAGTCAACGAACATTGATTGTCTCGCGTAGACAATTGTTAGTAAACACTTGTAACCTTTTGATGATGATGGTTGTGGTAGTTCTGGAAGTTCCAGCTCCATACAGTAGAAATGTCTTGACGTTCGTATTGAAGATTGTGACTGTGATATTGGTTGACAGTTGTTTTGAGTTGCATATGTTCTTCAATTGTAGGAATGCTGTCTTTGCTTTGTCAATCCTCTCCTTTACATCTGTATTTGATCCTCCTCGTTCGTCGATTCTGCTGCTAACTAGGTACGTGAAAGATTCTATCTCTTCCAGAGCTTCTCCATCAAGTGTGATTGTGTTGGTATTCTCTGTGTTGTATTTGAGGATGTTGGTTTTCCCCTTGTGTATTCTGAGGCCTATTGATGCAGAGACTGCTGCTACACTGGTTGTCTTCACCTGTATTTGTTGGTGTGTATGAGGTTGAAGATCTGGATCATCTGCCAAGTTCAAATCGTCTAGTTGATTCCGAGCTGTCCATTGTATTCCGTGTTTTCCCTCAGATGTAGAAGTCTTCATAATCCAGTCAACCGCGAGAAGAAAGAGAAAAGGAGAGAGTGAGCAGCCTTGTCCGACTTAGGATCATCTTCATACCCAATGTCGTCCATTCCGACTTTGGAGTTTAGGTCTCCCATCAGGATGGCCAGGTCTTTTCCTGTGCGCCCCCAAATCCCCTGGTACGGCCGAGAGTGGGGAGAGTCCTCTCTCCTCGAAATGCTCTCACATGGCCAGGGAAGTCCTAATCACTGCCTTCTCGCGGCATTACTGTTGTTTACGAAATTGAGAGGACGAAAAGCGAATGTCCGGCACTTTAACCGGATCCCAAACCAATGGTGCACTTGGGCTCCAGTATCCTGAAGGAACAAATGGCATATGAATCAATCGATGGTCACTGGCAACCATGGGACTGCATCTCTTTACGATGCTCCACTGCCTTGTGGATCAGATCTTCAGGTCGAAGGCTCGGGGTGTGGCCCCCTAAGAAAACTACCTGCTTCGGTTTGGGCATCCGAGCAGTATCACAGTCCTCACACATATTAAATGAGATGTGTGGCGCATATATATTTGGTGCCTCCTTGTACCAATATCTATGTGTTGAAATAAATAAATAAATAATTCCTGTGCACTTTGCTACGATTGATTGCCGCCTCTCGTAAAACTGATCTTTATTATCGTTGTTGCTATCTTTGGTGGGTGCATAACATTGGATGACATTAATTGTGATTCCCTCCCTCTTCGTTTTGAAGGATGGTTTGATGATCCTAGATCCTGGGAC